>MDKH01066513.1:0-13305 GCA_005239495.1 Nicotiana undulata
AACACAAGAATTTCCATCACAAGGACCTCGTCCCTACATAACTTCCACCGCGGCTCATAGCCCAATTTAAACATACCAAATCATATCAAAATACGACGATCTCGCCCTCAGTTCATCACAAGTAATATGCACACCGCCAATTGAAACATTCCATTTTCTTCTTTCAAATATTTTCCGTTAAATAAAATTACAACACGTAATGATAGACATAGCTATCTCCATAGAATGTCTCAATGCTAGTGTTCACACAAGTAGTTTTTTGAGTTACGAAACTCACCCGAGAGTAGAGCATATTAGAAGTATTTTATTAGTTACGCATAACCGTATTAAGTAAAGGAAATCATCACTTTATAATAATTAGAGATTGTTCTTGTAATGACACCATTTAATGTAACGACCTCAGCCCTACCATAGAAAATATACCAATAGGCTGGGTCTCAACCTCTAGGAGTCTGACCTCCACCTTCGACATGTAAGTTGAGTTGTAACTGCAATGGGGCACGTAGCCTGAGTGTTCTGATGAAATGACTCTCCCAAGTCTAGGACAATTTCTATCACTAGCAGAAATGAAGTATCAACCTGCCCTGAGGAGTCCAAAATTTTAAAATCATATTTGAGTCCTTTAATGAGTCTGGAGACTCTCCCTCTAGCTATATGAACTAACGTAGGAGTATGACGGGCTAACTTATTGAACCTGATGGCATATTCTGACACCGTCATATAACCTGACGCAACCGTTCAAACCTTATGCGCCACACAAAATGGAAAGTTCGAGAAACAAACTCTCTCAAAAGTATTTATGAGAACCGTGTCAAGTAATTGATGTTGCATTGGCTGGTCACCCTCTTCGTAGGCTTGTCACAAACACCGGCGGCCAATTTCTTCTTTTACTATGCTAACTCAACACTGCTGAGCTACCCCTTCTATTCATATAGTTTTCATTATTCTTTTGGGGTAACTCTCATCTCTATTGACACACAATTATCACAAAAGTAAAGCTCTACACAGATGATTCTTGGCACGAACCATATAGTCTAGAAGCTCATCAACCACTGTACTCCCTATGGAGCACCCCAAAATCCGCAAATGTGACTTCCACGCTGAGTAGACCTTCTGTAGATTTAAAGTTGTTCGAATAACTCCTTTGGGTACTAAGGTATGAGGTTATTAAGGAGGCGGACTGTAATGACCCGACCAGTCTTTTTGTGTTATCGGACCCCGTTCCCCTGAATGAGACTTCCCGTAATGGCTTTTTATGATTTATGACCTGTGGGTACGGGTGGTTCAGGATTCGAAAGAGTTTATAGTAGTATAGGAACACTTAGTTCCTTAAGGTTGGCCTTTAAGGCCAAGTTTGACTTCGATTAACGTTTTGTGTAAACGACCTCGGATGCTTCGTGTGATGATTTCGTACTTGTGCGTATGTCCGTAATGGGTTTTGGATGACCCGGGAATGTTTCGGCGCCAAATAGCGAAATAAGAGTTTCCTTAAGTTCAAATTGAGGTTTGGAACGTGTTTTTGTGTTATCGAGGTCCGAACGGAATTTCGAGACCGAGAATAGTTCCGGTATTTTATTTATGACTTGATTGCAAAATTTGGTGTCATTCCGAGTAGTATAGGAAGGTTCGGCGCATTGAAAGCGAATTCTAGAACTTGAAGTTCAAAGTTTGATTCAATTTGGTTTTGTGGTCGGATTCTTATTATCGTTGTTGTTCTTCATGTTCCGAAAATTCGAGCGACTCCGTATCATGAATACAGACTTGCCAGTGCCTTTGGACGGGGTCCCGAGGGGCTTGGGTGAGTTTTGGACCCCTCAGAGCTAAATGCAAAACACCAGATTTTCACAGTCTGGTTTCCTTCTGTGCGATCGCTGGTGCACTCATGCGATCGCATAGAAGGAATTTGGCAGGGTGTGGGGATATGCCCTATGCGATCGCAAAGTGTTGTATGCGTTGGCACAGGGTAAGGCTGTGGCCTGGCCCAACTTTTGTTCTCCGCGTTCGCATTCCCCCTACCCCGCGATCGCATAGTACTAGCCCAGCTAGCCTCCGTAATCGCATGACCCCCTTCCTTATCTCTTATTTCTCGATATGGTTGATTTAGAGATTATTCTGGGCATGGATTGGCTATCTCCCTATCATGCCATCTTGGATTGCCATGCCAAGATTGTTACCCTAGCCATGCCCGAGTTGCCTAAGCTGGAGTGGAGGGGTTCCTTAGTTAGTGCAGCTAGTCGAGTTATTTCCTTCCTGAAGGCTCGACATATGGTCGAGAAGGGTTGCGTATCTTGCTTATGTGCGGAACACCACCGCTGAGTCTCCGACGATTGATTCAGTGCTAGTAGTTCGAGAGTTTGCTGATGTTTTTCCTTCAGACCTTTCAGGCATGCCTCCGGATCGTGATATAGATTTCTGTATTGATTTAGCCTCAGGCACCCAGCCTATTTCCATTCCCCCGTACCATATGGCTCCGAAAGAGTTGAAGAAGTTGAAGGAGCAGCTTGAGGAGTTATTGGATAAGGGGTTTATGAGGCCGAGTATGTCGTTGTGGGGTGCTCCAGTGCTATTTGTGAAGAAGAAAGATGGGTCCATGCGGATGTGTATTGACTACCGCCAGCTGAACAAGGTCACCATTAAGAATAAGTATCCATTGTCGCGCATCGATGATTTGTTTGACCAGTTGCAGGGTGCTCGGGTGTTTTCTAAAATCGACTTGAGATCGGGGTACCGCCAATTGAAGATTCGGGACTCAGACGTTCTGAAGAATGCTTTTCGTACGAGATATGGCCAATTGAGTTCCTAGTGATGTCCTTTGGCTTGACTAATGCCCCAGCAGCATTTATGGACTTGATGAACAAGGTGTTTCGGCCGTATATTGATTCTTTTGTCATTGTCTTTATTGATGACATTCTGATTTACTCACGTAGACTGGGTGAGCACGAGCAGCATTTGAGAGTTGTGCTCCAGACTTTGCGAGAACATAAACTATATGCTAAGTTCTCCAAGTGTGAGTTTTGGTTGGATTCCGTGGTATTCTTGGGACATGTGGTATTTTGAGAGGGTATCAAGGTTGATCCTAAGAATATTGAGGCAGTTCAGAATTGGTCATGTCCTACGTCAGCTACAGAGATCAGGAGTTTCTTGGGTCTAGTAGGCTACTATTGGCGATTTGTGGAGGGCTTTTCTTCCATTGCAACCCCATTGACTAGATTGACTCAGAAGAATGCCCCGTTCCGATGGTCTGACGAATGTGAGGCGAGCTTTCAGAAGCTCAAGACAGCATTGACCTCAGCACCAGTTTTGATATTGCCTTCCGGTTCTGGGATGTATACAGTATATTGTGACGCTTAACGCATTGGCTTGGGGTATGTGTTGATGCAGGAGGGGAGAGTTATTTCTTATGCTTCGCGCCAGCTGAAGGTCCATGAGAAGAATTACCCTGTGCACGATTTGGAGTTGGCGGCGATTGTTCATGCCCTTAAGATTTAGAGGCATCACTTGTATGGGGTGTCCTGTGAGGTTTACAGATCACCGCAGCTTACAACACTTGTTCAAGCAGAGGGATCTTAATTTGAGGCAGCGCAGGTGGCTTGAGTTACTGAAGGATTATGACATCACCATTCTTATCATCCGGGCAACGCAAATGTGGTAGCGGATGCCTTGAGCAGGAAGGCCGAGAGTATGGGTAGTTTGTCTTATATTGCAGCAGAGGAGAGACCCCTAGCCTTGGACATTCAGTCATTGGCTAATCGTCTAGTGAGATTGGACCTTTCAGAGCCTCGTTGAGTTCTTGCACATGTGGTTGCTCAGTCTTCGTTATTGGGGGAGATTAAGGCTCGACAGTATGATGATCCGTGTTTGGCATAGCTACGGGAGACAGTGGTTTAGAGTGGTGCCAAGGAGATTACTATGGGTGAGGATGGTGTTTTGAGACTTTAGGGTCGTTTGTGTGTTCCTAATGTTGATGGCCTGAGGGAGAGGATTCTATAGGAGGCTCACAGTTTACGGTATTCTGTACATCCTGGTGCTACGAAGATGTATCATGACTTGAAGCAACATTTCTGGTGGAGGCGGATGAAGAAGGACATAGTGGAGTATGTGGCTAGATGTCTTAATTGTCAGCAGGTCAAGTATGAGCACCAGAGGCCAAGAGCCTACTTCAGAAAATGCCTATTCCTGAGTGGAAGTGGGAGCGCATCACTATGGACTTTGTGGTTGGGTTGCCTCGGACTTTGCGGAAGGTTGATGCGGTTTGGGTCATTGTGGTTAGGTTGACCAAATCGGCGCATTTCATTCTAGTAACTACTACTTATACTTCTGAGAGGTTATCCCAGATCTACATTCAGGAGATAGTCTGGTTGCATGGTGTGCCGGTGTCAATTGTATCAGATTGAGGTCCTCAGTTCACCTCGCACTTCTGGAGAGCATTGCATAGTGAGATAGGTACCTAGATAGATCTCATCACAACATTTCACCCTCAAACTGATAGTCAGTTGGAGCGTACAGTTCAGATATTGGAGGACATGCTCAGGGCATGTGTGATTGACTTCGGAGGTCAGTGGGACCAGTTCTTGCCTTTGGCCGAGTTTGCTTACAATAATAGTTATCAGTCCAGCATCGAGATGGATCTATTTGAGGCTTTGTATGGTCGGCGATGTCGTTCTCCTATCGGGTGGTTTGAGCCTGGCGAGGATAAACTATACGGCACCGACCTGGTGAAGGATGCTTTGGAGAAGGTGAAGTTGATTCAGGAGAGGCTCCGCACAGCACAGTCCAGATAGAAGAATTACGCAGATCAGAGGGCGCGTGATGTATCATTTATGGAGGGAGATAAGGTCCTGTTGAAAGTCTCACCGATGAAGGGTATCATGAGATTCGGGAAGAAGGGCAAGTTGAACCCAAGGTTTATAGATCATTTTGAGGTATTGAGGCGGATCAGAGAGGTTGCTTATGTGCTTGCTTTACCTCCCAGATTATCAGGAGTTCATTCGGTCTTTCATGTATCCATGCTCCGGAGGTACCACGTCGACTTCTCTCACGTGGTTGATTTCAGCACCATTCAGTTGGATGAGAGGTTGGGCTACGAAGAGGATCCAATTGCTATTATTGACAGGCATGACCGCCAGTTGAGATCCAAGAGAGTTTCTACCGTAAAGGTCCAGTGGAGCGGCCAACCAGTCGAGGAGGCGACTTGGGAGTCCAAGGAGGACATGCAGAGCAGATATCCACACTTATTCTGCACTTCAGGTATGATTCTAGACCCGTTCGAGGACGAACGTTTGTTTAAGAGGTGGAGAATGTAACGACCCGACCGGTTGTTTTGTGTTATAGGACCCTGTTCCCCTAAATGAGACTTCCCGTAGTGGCTTTTTATGAATTATGACATGTGGGGACGGGTGGTTCGGGATTCGGAAGAGTTTAGAGTAGCATAGGAACACTTAGTTCCTTAAGGTTGGCCTTTAAGGCCAAGTTTGACTTCGGTCAACATTTTGAGTAAACGACCTCGGAATCGAGTTTCGACGGTGCTGGTAGCTTCGTATGATGATTTTGGATTTGTCCGTATGTCCGGAATGGGGTTTGGATGACCCGGGAGAATTTCGGCGCGAAATAGCGAAATAAGAGTTTCCTTAAGTTCAAATTGAGGTTTTGAACGTGTTTTTGTGTTATCGAAGTCCGAACGGAATTCCGAGACCAGGAATAGTTCCGGTATGTCATTTATGACTTGATTGAAAAATTTGGTGCCATTCCGAGTAGTATAGGTAGGTTCGGCGCATTGAAAGTGAATTCTAGAACTTGAAGTTCAAAGTTTTATTCAATTTGGTTTTGGGGTCGGATTCTTAGTTTCGTTATTGTTTTTCATGTTTGAAGATTCGAGCAAGTCCGTATCATGAATACATACTTGTCAGTGCCTTTGGACAGGGTCCCGAGTGGCTCGGGTGAGTTTCGGACCCCTCGGAGCTAAATGCAAAACACCAGATTTTCACAGTCTGGTTTCCTTCTGTGCGATCGCGGGTGCACTCACGCGATCGGATAGAAGGAATTTGGAAGGGTGTGGGGAAATGCCCTATGCGATCGCAAAGGGCTGTGTTAGATTAAAACGGGACTTAGTCCTTTTTGAGCCATTTTTCTTCACTTGGGGCGATTTTGGGAGATTTTAAAGAAGAGACTTCACCTAGCAACTGTGAGGTAAGTGATTCCTACTATAAATTAAGTTGAATACTTGAATTCTTAGGTAGATTAACACACTAATTAGTGGAAAATTATGGGTTAGAGTAAAAACCTAAGTTTTATGAAGAATGGGAGAATTACCAAGGAGTTTGCCATGAAATCATACAAAAACTATATATTATTGACCCTTAGGCTATGTGTGAGTGTTTCCTTCGAAAATTTCCGGAATCCGAGCATGTGGGTCTGGGGGTGTATTTTGGGATTCTTCAAAGTAAGTTGAAATAACTAAGCAAATAGGGGAATTTCATGCCTTTGAGTATAAATTAATGTATTTATACAACATTTGACTAGTTTCGAGTCCTCGGGAGATGAGTTTGGAGTTTCGGGCGCATTCTTGACCAGGAAAGTAGGCTCGACACGAGGTGAGTCTCCTTTCTAATCTTGTAAGAGGTAATTGTCCCCATAGGTGATTATAAATAATTGCATGTCCTTATTTGCGGGGGCTAAGCACGCACGAGGTGATGAGGGTCCGTGCGTAGCTACTACTATATTATGCTGGGTAGTTTTAGGACTCACAAGCATGCTTTTATGTGCCTTGTATGTGACCTTAAATGTATTTTGAGTTTCTTAGTATCCTCGAATTGGTATGAAGATATTTAGGAAGTTACATTCAAAATTACTTTGCTTAAATTCTTGTCTTCAAGCATAATCTCTGTTAAATCCTTGGATTCTTGATATTTCTGTGTATGTATATGGGCACCCGCATCGCATGTATGATTCGTGAGCGGGATAGCCCTATCATTATGACAACCGCGTCGCATGTTCGATTCACGGGCGGGGTAATAGATGCATCTATGGTTCAAGCAGTTCGACCCTCGGCAGTGCACATTTATTTTCGCGATGCTTCGGTCGTACGTTTTCGGCATACTATGTGCTATATAATTGACTGGGAGTTTGTGATACTTGTATAATTTAATTCATGTGAAAAGGAAAATTAGTACATTATATGCTAGTGAAATTTGACGTGCAAAGGTAAATTACAAATTTGTACTTGATATTTCATGACTTCGTGGTTATTACGACTGCTATCCCTTCCTAGCCTTCATTTAATTATATTATTACATTTTGACCCTAGTAAGTATCACGTCGACCTCTCGTCACAACTTCTTCGAGATTAGAAGGGATACTCACTGGGTACATATCTGTTTTTGTACTCATGCTATGCTTCTGTAGTTAATTGTACAGGTTCTGAGGTAGGTGCATCTGGTTATCAGACCGGAGCTCGATCCTGAGAGTATATTCTGGACCTGACTTCACGGTGAGCTGCTTCCCTTGGCGTTTCTCAGTAGCACTACGGAGTTGTCTTTTGTTTATATATGTCTACTTCTTTCAGACAGTAGAACATTTTATTCTATCTTTTGTATATTCTACTAGTCTGCCTGTAGACTTGTGACACTAGTTCCTGGCACACGTAGTAGACATTACATTTTTGGAACTGTATATGTTGATTATGATCCTTTTAGGTACATTGGTTCAAGTTGGTTAATTTATCTGTTTTCACTTAATGATTTTAAACTTAAAACTTGGTAAGCATTGGAACGTTTTATGTAAAAAGGAAATCTCGCTAGTAAAACAAGTGTTGGCTTGACTGACCCCGATGTTGGGCGCCATCACGACCTGAGTTAGGATTTTGGGTTTGGGGTAACTCTCATCTCTATTGACACACAATAATCACAAAAGTAAAGCTCTAAACAGATGATTCTTGGCACGAACCATATAGTCTAGAAGCTCGTCAACCAATGTACTCCCTCTTGAGCACCCCAAAATCCACAACCGTGACTTACACGCTGAGTTGACCTTCTGTAGATTTAAAGTTGTTCAAATAAATCCTTTGGGTACTAAGGTATGAGGTTATTAAGGAGGCGGACATACCGCAAGTCCTAGCTTTATCTCTTGACAAATATCAGGCCTTATACATTAAAGGCCAACATCGATACAACACATGGCTCCCTCAATTTATCCCTTGACAGTGGACTTCCCCACTTGGTACGAAGTCATAGGTCACAATGTCTGATAATCCACAATGTTAAACTTCACATCTTATATGAATCAACCCCGTTGCTTTCAACTTATCCCCATGTTCTGCAATACTTCATGGCAGTGTTTAAACAATTCATGTAGGTCCTCAAAAGACATACCACTGAAACAAAGTGGAAATTGTTTGGTAAACTTGTCCAACCTCAATAAACCGGCTAGTGCATCCTGCGACACTGGAGTAGCTATAAATCCTTCCTGAATCTGAACTAGTCCAACAGGTACCGATAGAGCTAGAACCTCCGCGTCTAGATTCAATTGAGACTTTACAATAGGTGTTGATGTTCGAGCTCTAGACTGAGCTCTACTTCTATCTATTCCCCTAATCGTAGCTGTCATTAGGGATTCATCTCTTGTCCGGTTGTAGACGCTTTGCGTGTTGTCGAGATTTGTGAGAGGAAAAGAATAGACAAGTTCAATCATCAATGATAGAATAAATTCGCACGATAGAGTAGAATAGAAGAGAAATTGTTCCTAACTTCGTAGCCTATGAGAGATAAGTACAGACGTCTCCGTACCGATCCTTCAGACTCTACCAAAGTTGTTCGTGAATTGTTAGACCTAAGCAACCTAGTGCTCTAATACCAACTTGTCACGACCCAAATTCTCAACCTTAGGGATTGTGATGGCGCCTAACTCCACACATGCTAGGCAAGCCAATGTTAGAGTTCGATTAGCTATTTACCTTTGATTATCCATTTAAACATAATAAACAATTATAAAATAAACTTAAGCTACTGACTTTCAATGAATAATTCCAAACATAAAATAATAAACACTTCAATAAACCGAGCCACGAACTAATTATATAAGTAACTCTAGAACTACCCCAGGGTCTGGTGTCACAACTCACGAACTACTAAAGAATTCTACATATAATGGGCTGAAAGAAATAGTGTAACTGTTCTGAATATAATAAAATAGTTTTATAAAAATAGGAGAAGATTCTCGGGATCTGCGAACGCCGGCAGATATACCTCGTTTCTCCGAATAAATGAATAGTCGCTCTAAATATCTCTATTGCTGGTCGATACCTGGATCTGCACAAAAGAGTGCAGAGTGTAGTATCAGTACAACCGACCCCATGTACTGAGTAAGTGCCGAGCCTAACCTCGACGAACTAGTGACGAGGCTACGACGGAGCATTAACAACATATAAAATATGACAATAATATATACAATAACGCAACAAAACAATTCTACACAAACAAGAAAAATATAACTGAGAAAATAAATATAAATAAAGAAGGAAATCCAAAAAAATAATTAAGTACTGCAACAACAATGAAATAACTCAGCCGCCTTTTCTAAGCCTCAGCTATAACAACCTCTCAAATAATTTCCAAGTTTCCAAACTTTAACTTTAAATAAAAGTAGTGCCAAAATACGAAAAATAGTAATATAAAATGGTAATTTTCAAATCTTTTTTTTTTTGAAAATCATTAAAAATATAATTGTCCTCCTTATTGCTCCTTGTTGCGGCGTGCAACCCGATCCCACCAGACATATTATATCAATTTATTCACCCGCATCACAATCAATTATCCACCCTTGTCACAGCCCCCTTATCACATCCCCCTTATCAAAGCCTTTCACAATTTTTATGTCTCGACAAATTTTAAACAGAACAACGTTCACTTTAAAATAATAGTTAACGCAGAGTATGAAATAATGACAATAAAACAATTAGTGTTCCAGCCTTTATTTTATAAACAGTAAAACATGCGTATTCTCCCTTATCATTGTCTTGTTGCGGCGTGCAACCCGATCCCACCTATTCAGAATATCACAATCAATTATCCATCCTTATCAGAGCCCCCTTATCACACCAATTTTTTTTATTCATAAAAAACTTTCATAGTTCAGGCCAAGCCTTTCACTACACTTTTATTTCAACAAATTTCAAACAAAAACAGTATAGCTCGTAAGCTTCAACCAATATCAAATCACAATAAAACCAACCAGAATATATGTAAACACCGTAACGCTGTCAACCTAGCTCACTCTTTATGTACCATGATAAAATCAAGAAAACAGCCAACACTTTTAATACACTTGCCACAACAATTGGCAACAATCAATTGAAACCAAACAACCACGTAAACCTCAACAATCATAAAACAGTTAAACTGCATTCCTCATCATTCCCTCAATATTATCAAAAATGAAACCAACATGAACATATGTATATATATATTTATATATATATAGAATTCGTAAAAACAATGTCAAACCGCTCAACCGTTTTGTACCACAAGGAATAAAGCTAAAACAACCAATACTCTTTCTAAAATAACAACAACAATATCTAACAATAAAATAACAAGGCCAAGTAGTCATAGAAACAATAATGGACATAGAACAAATAAGACAAGAATCAATTAAGTTGGGAACGGGAAAGGGATCATGCTTAACATGCAAATTGGGTGGTGCATAGATACTCGTCACCTCACCTATACACCACGCCCATGCATTTCACATAGCAAACAAGTGGAGATTCATATTCCCTCAAGTCAAAGTTAGACCAAACACTTGCCTCAATTTCGCAGGCCACTTACTGCTCAATTACATCTTTTCCTTTAGAATCTTGTTCTAACTTGCTCGAATCTAATCATAATTAACTCAATATAATTAATTAAGGCTAAAGGAACTAACTTTATTGAAAATTATAATTTTTCCTAAGTTTTCTCAAAAAAAGTGAAAACCCGACCCCGGGCCTGCTTGGTCTAAACTCGGGGTTCGGACCAAATTACGTTTACCCATTCACCCACGAACCCAAATATACAATTAGTTTCGAAATCCGACCCCAATTTGAGGTAAAGATTCTATTTTTACAAATTTCCCTAATTCTACCCAAACCCTCAATTTTACCATAAAAATTTTAATATTTGATTTAAAAGTGATGAAAAACAATGAGTAATTGAAAGAGTAAAGTTTAGAATTGATTAGCTATGACTTGGGAATGAAATTTGGTGAAGAAATTCGTTCCTAGGGTAGTGGGGTTTGAAAATTTGAAGAAGAAGAAGTCTGTCCGTTTTATATATATTTTTCTGTCAGCTATTTTGCCTCGTTTCTTATGCCAAACGATCCCTAAACTCGATTTTCATGTCTACAATGGATTCCTTGTGAAATTCTAGTCAAGTTAGAATTTTGAATCACTCAATTTGGCCTTATAATGAAGGAAATATGTAGGTTTTAATATTTGCAATTAGTGCAGATTTTTAATACGTCGTCGGTGACAATTTCGTAATTAACTTGAAAAATCTGACAACCTTAGTAAAATGACTATAAAATCCTCATGCGATATCCAAATTCGATGATTCTTTTTGCTACGCGTCCGTAATTACGATACACGTGTAATACTTCATTCAAAACAGAAATCGGAGCTCATTTGTTCAATATGATATTATTTATGCTTGATAAAACGACGTCGAAGCATAAGAAAGAACTAGCGCAACACAACCCAAACCTATTTGAAACTCAACCGAGCCCTCAGGGCTCTAAAAAAAATATGCACGCAAGTCTAAAAGCATCATACAGACTTGCTCGTGCGATTAAATCATGAAAATAACATGTAAAACTATGAATTAAACCTCAAAACTCATTATTTTCCTCAAGAACACTTATAGTTCATAACTTTTCAACCGGATGTCCGAATCACGTCAAACGAACTCCGTTTTCACCAAATTTCACAGGCAAGGCCTAAATATCATTACAAATCTGTACCGAGCTCCGAAACCAAAATGCGGTCCCGATACCAATGATTTCAAACATTAATTCTTTTCTTTATTTCATAAATATTTCAGCAAAATAATTTCTTTAAAAAATTGATTTCTAAGGCTTGGGACCTCGGAATTCATTTTCGGGCATACGCCCGAGTCCAATATTTTACTGAGGACCTCCCGGGATCGTCAGAACACAGATCCAGGTCCGTTTACTCAAAATGTTGTCCAAATTCGACTATAATCAAATCTTAACTCTGGAAATTACTGTTTCTCATATTTTAACATAAAAGCTTTTTGGTTTAACGCACGAAATGCGCACGCAAATCGAGGTATTTAAAATTAGTCTTATTATGGCTAATAACCCTAGAATTAGGTCTAAATTCTTAAAAAAATGACCCTTTGGGTCATCACACGTTCTCGCCATCTGCTAGGGAATAAAATAGAAACTCAGTTAGCATTTAGAAGTGAAATCGCACGACAGAGAAGAATAGATGTGAAGTTATTCCTAACTTTGCAGCCTCTGGGGGATAAATATAGACATCTCCGTACCGATCCCTCAGACTCTACCAAGCTTGTCCATGAATTGTGAGTCCTAGGCAACCTAGTGCTCTGATACCAACTTGTCACGACCCGAAATTCCCACCATCGGGACCGTGATGGCGTCTAACGTTGAACCCCCTAGACAAGCCAACGTATTTAATCATATTTATTAAAAATCTTTGCTATTAAATGATAACAGGTAAAAATCAACTTTCCATAAATAGAAGCTTAAAAATAACAAAAGAGTAAGGGAATGCATAGCTAAATCCACAACTTAACAAAATACTTAAATTAGCCAACCCGGATCTTTGGGGTCACAACTCACGGACCGTCTAAGAGTAGTACACATAATAGTCCGAAAGAACTAATACATATGTTTCTGTCACGACCCAAAACCTATGGGTTGTGATGGCGCCAGACACCACTGTCAGGCAAGCCAACCCCTTAATCAGTTGAAATACCTTCCTGTTTAACAATTTCGAAATCGTTGCCTTTATTGCATTTCAGAATCAAATAAACAATTTTTTTGTAAATTAAACACGACAAGAAATCTATTTAATTCCATAAAACAAGACTCAACACATCCCCAGAACCCGGTGACACAAGTACATGAGCAATTTCTAAGGATTTATAGAATTATACAACGGTTGTACGAAAAACAAATTGGACAAAGGCAATAAATATAAAATGTAAGTACACAGAAGGGAGGCTCCGTCAGCTGTGGAACGCCTCTGGATGAATGCAGCCCGTATAAGTCTCCAAATCAATCATTGTACTA
>ML284923.1:1575-15352 GCA_005239495.1 Nicotiana undulata
GGGGGGGGGGAGGGGGTCCTAAGTTTTTTAGCCTAAATGATCACCCCGTGCAACATATATAATATTTCATAACTCCCTCGAGATGGGATGTTACTCATATTATTCAGCTGGCACGAACTATCATCTCCTACTACCCGTTTACTATGTTAAAGTTGTTTATCTAAAAGCGCTCTAATTCAATTTCAAGTTGTGCCCTACGTGTGCATTACCCGTCCCATACCTATGGTCCAGGAGGTTTTGGACCTCTATTTGGATGGTTCTAGACCTTATCTTGGCTGCTCAAAAATATAAAAAAACAAGGTGACAAACAAACCATCTAAAGACTTCACAAAGATGTAATTAAAGGCTCACATTGACCTCCACACTTAAGCAGCAAGTGCATGCAAACACATATATCTATTAGGAATTGGCAGAATCCAGAATCTTAAACCTATAGACATGTTTTCTAGGTGCTCAAGGTATGCAGGTATGTTCAGATGCAGGATATTGCTTATAGACAGAATTATGCAGGTACTACAAGCTAGTTATTGAAAGTTTTAAGTTACCAACCCTATATGTGTGATGCCTAGGTGATCTACGCAATTGGGTATAACAAAATATGCTGGTAAGAGTCCCAGAATTATCCAGGTTTTCCTAACAGTGACGCTCGGGAACAATGTTTAAGTAGTCGAGCAATTATTTCCTATAGGCATGATTTCTAGTAGTTGACGATTAGAACCCGTTTTATTGTTATGCTTAGTCCTATAAACAAGATTTCCAGTGAAAAATACGTTACAATAGCAAATGAAGTGATCAAAATCCTATAGGCATAATTTCTAGTGATTAGTTGCATTAGTTGCAGTGAATTGAAAGAAAATTAATTGATATTTGTTCCTATAGGCAGGTTTCTAATGCATTTGAAAGCAGTCATGCAAATTGAAGGAGTGCTCACTTCCTATAGGCATGCTGTCTATAAACACGTAGCAGTAGACATAACATTTGAACTCATGTTTAATGGTAAACGAGTAGTGTGTGTGTGTGTGTGTGCGCGCGCTTCTCCTAACGTCATGATCTCTACAGTGCTCATGTAATCGAACAACACATATAGAAAACACATTATCAAGTCCTATAGGCATGTTATCTACCCATTGTGCACGTAGATATTAAATTCTACCCATTCCCTTTTTACTAACACCCCAATTGTTTATACAAAAGGTTATTACAAGCCCAATAATGAGTAAAAGTTACAAATGTTACATAACAGAGATAATAGGCCCATAACAAGCCCAAATAAAATAAATACCCAGCATTATCTGGGCCTTCAATAACTCTTACAAAGCATACCCTGGCCTTCAACAAAGAGCCACATTCAATGCGTGACTCGAGAATCCATAGAGGAGTCCAAATCCAATTTACTCAACCACGGCACCAGTTGCATCACTTGAACCAACCAATTTAGGTACACAACAAATAACAGGATGGAGTAGGGAGAAATATGAGTACTTTGTGATTTAGGGAATGACTAAGGACCAAACCCTAGAGTGTCAGAGTTCACAAGGGTCTCAATTGGACCCCGGGAAGTGCTCACACTAGGGAGGCCAATAATAGAACCTAGGTAGCCTTGGCTTTCATCCGGCTGAGAAAGAGAGGTTTAGAATATAAAAGTAGCAAGTAAGGAGGATGGACAGTGATGGAGGGACATAAGTTAGGGGATACACTTATACTTAAAATAGACATAGCCAAGTTGAGCACACAAAGTAGCTAATCAAGCAGGTCATAGGACTTTGTTCAGTAGAACTTCAACATTTAGTAAAGTAGCACATACCAAACACATATTGAGAGAGAGTTAGAGGAGGAACATGTTTTCTAGGTTTGACAGAAGTTAACATTAATAGGTTAAGACCTAAGAAGTCTAATTTACGCTAAGTATACATCTTAGTATCATAAGACAAACATGTTAACTCTCATCAGAAGACAAGGTTACATTAAAACATGATAGGAACACATATTATGGCAGGCCAAGTAACCACTAAAGGAACATGGAATTAAGACATACTGGGGGCATATTAGCAGGGAAGAAAGATCACAGTTGAGGGAAAAGATCTTATAACATATTAAAACACATTAATTATGCAAGACAAACATCAAATAGATTCAAAACAGAGTGGAAAGGTAAATTCATGTCAAATTGCACGTGTAGGTATTCTATTATTGACACAGTAGACTAATTACCTAAAGAAGGTCCAGGTTATGCTAATTATAAGTCCTGATCATGATAATTTGGCAATAGGGCAGCATTTAGCATATTACAACTACTGGTGAATCAGTGAGGGGGGGGGGGGGTTAAACATGCTACAAGGTATACTGATAGAGAGTAGGGTCAAAACATGTTAGATAGGCAAGTTATCACCACATAAATTCAGAATATGACGGGAAACAGGCTTGTGCCATACAATAGGTGTACACATTCATGCTTTGAACTCAATCCACTAGTCGACTAAACGAAGTACAAATTATGCAAGTAAAGTCATATTCAAGTAACAAGATTGATAGCAAAAGACTAAATTAAACACAGAAGAGGCTAACAAGTGTAAGAGTTCCAAACAGTAATAATTTTAACACATCGACTGGTCAGAATTTAATAGAACTATGTTTAGGCATGTTTGAAACTAAAAGTTAAAGAGACCTAAAGGATTAAAGAAAGCAAACAAAATTTTACACAAAACACTCCAGAAATCATACTGAACTAACCAATTTTAGGAGTGAAAATTATGCAAACCATAGATATCTAGGAATGAAATTTCAAAGTACAGTGACTCACCAATTAAGTGAAGAACAGTAAAGGATAAATTTCCACAGAAAATCCTAGAATCCTTAATGCGTCAAAGTTTCCAAGAGCTTCGATGAACACAGGGCAATGCTCGCACCAAGAACAAGTAACAAGAGGTTAATGGCCTTGGCTTTCAGCTGGCCAGTACAGAATTCCAAGCAAGTGAGTAGAAAAATCCCCAAATTTTAGTGAAAAAATCAATTTCAAAGTCTGTCCCAAAAAGGAAAATGACGGGGGTTTATATAGTAGTCAAAAATCGAGCAAACATATAAGAAAACAGAATAAATTAAACAACAAACAAGGAAAAGAAACACACAAATCAATTTGAAATCAATTTAAGAGAGAAAATCTAGTAAACACTAGTTTTTTTAGGGAAAGTGCAAATAAGCAAAATCCAAACAAAATTGGACTCACACAGTGTAGAGTCGAACGCGTGTAGAGATTGGACGCATTCGGACAAAATCATAGAGGTAATACTTGCCTTGTTTAGGCAAGTACTAGGTGATACCATGGAGAATCAACCAGTAGTGAAAACACACAAATATGGCAAGTAAATAAGAGGGGAATCCCGTTAGAAGAGGGATTGGGAGGGGATTTAGAGAGGCGGCGATTAGGGTTCTTCAGAGAGGGGAGAGTCTTAGGGCGGCGGGTTTAGAGGGAATGTGATTAGGGTTTGAGGTTGGGTTAATTTAAAAGGAGGGATTGATTGTGGGCCGTTGATCTTAGAGATCAAAGGCCAGGATTTTAAAGAGGGGGTGTGTCGGATTAGGTAAATAGGTCGCGACCGGCCGTCGGCTTTGGGCTGGGGTTTATTGGGTTAGGGTATTGGGCTTGCTTGGTCCGAAAATTAATTAAAAGTTGGGCCGACTTTTAAAAATAGAAATTAAAAGGAAAATAATTTAATAAAATAGCTAAATAAATATATTAAAATGCTACTAATGCAAATTAATACTTCAAACAATAATAGGAGACTATAAAAAAAGTAAAATATTATTTTGAACCTAAATGAAATGTCAATTGCAATAGGAATGAAAAACATATGCTATCATTGCAAATTTATGCGAATAACCTAAAAATACAATTGTAATTATATAAAGAATGGAGTGAAAATATTTCAAGAATGTATTAGGGATGCAAAATAGTAATTTTAAGTGATTAAGTCATCACAAATAAATTAAAAGAGTAGTTACTAAATTTTATGTAAATTGATGCTAGGAAAATTAATTTGAAAGCTCTAAAATTATGGAAAATTATACAAAATGCTTGTGTAAATTCTGTAAATTAATAAAAATGCAAAAATGATATTTTGAAAGTATGTATATTATTTAAAAAATATATGAGGGAAAATTTGGGTTTCGACACTCGAAATGAGTGAATTCGACATAAAATATAAACCGAGGACTGTTATTAAGTCACAAGTTTTGGCCGACTTTGTGGCCGATTTCAGTCCGAGATTGATGCCTCCACCAACCAAAGAAGCAGTGATGGTGATGTTTGAATCTACATCGGGAGTTTGGACCTTATTTACGGACGGAGCCTCCAACGTAAATGGGTCTGAGATTGGCATAGTATTAACCACGCCTTCGGGAGAAACCCTAAGGCGGGTCATCAGAACGGTCCCTTTAACTAATAATGAAGCAGAGTATGAAGCTTTGGTTTCAGGACTCGAACTGGCCGAGGGACTAGACTTCGAGGTCATAGATATCAAATGCGACTCATAGCCGGTGGTAAATCAGATCTACGGGATCTTTGAAACCAAAGAAGAGTGCATGCAACAATACGTAGTGAAGGTCCAGGCTCTATTAGTTGGATTTCGGGAGTGGTCGATCAAGAAAATACAGAAGTAGATGCATTAGCTAACCTTGGTTCATCAACGGAAATGAAAGGATCAGATACCGGGATGGTAGTCCAACTCATGCATTCGGTCGTGGACGCAGATAGATACTTTGAGGTAAATACGACTAATTTTGTCTGGGACTGGAGGAATGACATCATCGATTATCTCGAGCAAGGGAAGTTTACCAAAGACTCCAAGGTGTCCCGGGGGTTTCGCGCCAAGGCAACACGATATAGCTTTCAAAGAAGGCCAACTGTACAAGAAATATTTCCAAGGCCCGCTGGCCAAATGCCTGAGAGCGTCCAAAGCTAATTATGTTATGTGAGAAGTCCACGAAGGGATAAGTGGAAATCATTCGGGCACAGATTCCCTCGTGCTAAAGCTAGTAACGGCAGGATATTATTGGCCCCGAATGGAACAAGAGACCAAAGATTTCATGCAAATATGCTATAAGTGCCAACGTTACACACCACTAGTACATCAACTAGCCGAGCCATTACATTCAGATCTATATCCGTGAACGTTCATGAAATGAGGAATGGATATTGTCGGACCACTGACGCCGGCCCCTGGTCAGGTAAGGTTTCTTTTAATTTTAACTTACTATATTTCTAAGTGGGTTGAAACAGGTCCTTATCAGAAGATCGACGAACGTGAAGTGGTGGATTTCTTGTGGGAGAACATAATTTGCATATTTTGATTACCAAAAGAGATAGCATGCGATAACGGGCAACAATTTAGAGGCGCAAAAATCAAAAAGTTCCTTGAAGATTTGAAAATCAAGAGAATCACATCTTCACCCGATCATCCAAGGGCAAATGGTAAGCGGAATCAACGAAAATCTCAAGAAGAGGTTGGAAGCGGCCAAAGGTAAATGGCTTAAGAAACTACCGGGAGTGTTATGGGTGTCACACCTCCTTTTTCCTCTTGATAAGAGTGGGATAAGGGAGTTTTTCCAATTCAAGTGACATTATCGAAATGGGATTTTTTTTTTCCAGAGTCGCCACTTGGAATATTTATGGTGTCCCAAGTCGATGGTTTATTTTAAAATCCAAATCGAGGAAATTTGACTCCATTTTAAAATATGTGAACCAGAAGACCGGGTAAGGAATTCTGTTAACCCGGGAGAAGGTGTTAGGCACTCCCAAATTCTGTGGTTCTAGCACAGTCGCTTAACTATTAATAATTGGCTTAATTATCTGATTAATTACGTGTTTTAAAACCTATTGTGTATTTTTAAACCTTTTGAACCACTTTTAATATTTATGAAATTATTTTGAAACAAGTCACGATGCCGTACACTTGTCATTTTGGTACACGTTGCAAACTGCACCACATGAAATGCACCCGCGATATACGACATGTTCATTTTAATATTGTTCGAATTTATGGTTGGGTCACATTGCGAATCGCACCACGTGAAACGCACCCGCGGTTTAAAACATGTTAATTATTTATTATTGGCGCTTAAATCATGTCACGCGTATGTGTACACTATTAATAACCTTTTATTACTATTATTAAGATTATTTGGCCAAAGTCACGCGAACGAGTACCTTGGTTTCAAAATTAATAATTGTAACTATGTCACGTGAACGTGTACAGAATCACAACAATTTGATTAATTAAATTCATACCTAAAGCAAACTATCGATGTTCATGATTCCTAAGATTATATGTTAGGAAATTCTGTTATTTAGGAAGACATGCTATTTGGATTTATGATTTTTGGGATTTTATTAAACTTAATTGAATTTAATGAGTCGTACTATTTTAAATATAATCCAATTAAATGTAGTACAAATTCTTACTCAACTAATTTAGCCTAAGTGACCAATACAACCTAAGTAAATTAACAAATAATGGTCTGACTCAGGTCTTATCCTTCCATCCTTGAAGAACAACATAAGTCTAAAACGTGAGAACGAACAAGGTAAAAGAAAACTAAAATTCGTTAGGATTTAACGATGAACATTCCATCATTTCAAGAAAAAAAATATATTCTAAGCATGTTATTATTGATTAAATTCTACAGATGCTGCAATTTTAAATAGTTAATGAATCAACAACGTGAAACACATTAATAGCGCCATTTAATTTCAACCCAAACAAATATGGCATACAATCATATGGAATACTATTAGATTCAAAGTATAAAGAAAGAAATTGGACCTTTATTACTGCAATTTCTTTCTCCAATACACACAGTAGAAATGAAGCTCCAAAGTCAAGCAACAATCCATGAATGAGCTATCAAGCAGAACCTCGAACCGGTGGACTCAGACGTTTACCTCATCGGCAAACTCGAACTTGACCTATTCGAAGCTGTTTTTGGGGAGGAAGCTGGCAGCGAATGGTGGCTGCTCTTTGTTGGTGAAGAAGAAGGGTCTATTGGGGTGGATGGTGATGGCTATACAGGTGAAAGGATGATGGGGGCCGGCGGAGGTGTGGTGCGGTGGAGCTCGCCGACAGAGATGAGCGGAGATGAGGGGGTGACGTTGGTCTTGTGGTTTTAGGGAAGATTATGAGTGGTCGGCGGGCGTTTTGTGTAGGTAGGTGCTGCTATGGTGTTTTGAGGATGTGGGGCTATTGATGACTGCCATATTTCCGGCGAGATGATGGCCAGCAGTGGCCGGTTCTTCTCTTTTGGGTTGCTAGCCCTTTTTTCGTTTCACCCCCGTTTGCCCCTGTATTTTTTTGTTATGGGGTATGTGATACAGAATCCCTAGAATGTAGAAAGAGAAAGGAAAGGTTATTCAAAAAAATTTGTCCGTTTGTATTTCTCGGGTGGAGTGTAATTCCCTTAAGTTGTGAGAGTTTGTTAGCCTATAGTGTCCCATTGTGGAGAGGGGGTCCACATTAAAAATGGGAAGAATCTTTTTATTTTTATTGTTATTTTTTATTAATCAATACTAATAAACTAATTCTAGTCTAGGAAATATTAGAACTACTAAAAAGAATTATAAAAATGGCTATATATATATAGTGAATTTCCTTTCCTCTTCTTTATTTTTCTTCAAATTGTTGAGTAATTTCAAAATAAAATAGTATTCTAAATGTGAATCTTTTTCTATCATTTTTTTAATTAAACATATTAAAAGAAGGTGAAACAAAAGCTAAAATACGTAGAGTAAACTCAAATAATATCTACATACTAAAAAGTAGTGAAAAATCTATATACGGTCAAAAATTAGGTGTTCACAGCTGCCCCTCTTTGCTTTGAAACACGAAGAGTTTTCAGGCAAAGACAAAGTGAGTCGTGTGACTAATTTTTGACCATATCGTTATTCAAAAGAGGAAGGAAGTAAAAGAAAAAGGTGCAACCGAGTCCTTGTTTTGGACAGCCTACATATCCCGGGTTATAAGGGAATTAGGTCGCGTGTTGTTCAAGGAAAAGGATGGAATGCTGAGTCGAAGAGTCGAGTGAGGTTCTGTCGAGGCTCCGGTCCGCGGGCTCGTTATTACATCAAAAATCAAAATGTAAAATAACTAAACAAGCCTATCAACTATGAGTTACAAGATTCCTATATATAAATCTTCTGAAGCTTGATCTTGAGTCTTGAATGGTGCTTCATGCAGACTTTTGATTTGAACCTTGATGCTTGCTAGCTGCAGGTGTTGGTTCAATCTTCTTCATCTTTTCCGGATTAAGAAGGGACATGCATAGCTTGTGACTTCAATTTGTCTTGAGCAGTCCACATCTTTTCTGTTTCTGTACTTTGGGTTCAGCTATTTCCTTTTTCTTTTTTTCCTTTACTTTGATTTGTGACTTCTTCTTTTGGGTCGTCTCGAACCATGTGCCTCGAGGTAAAACCTGCTTAGACACCAAAACAAACAAACAAACGAAATTTTTCTGCCCAGTTTTCACTAGGAAAATTTCGTGAGTTATTTGTAGCAAAACTCTATACTACTTCATTATTGAAAGAAATAAAAGGGCGGGAATGGTGTACCTCGAAAGCAACATGATGATTTTTTGTGTGGATGGTGTTTCCTTATTTTCGAAATGATGCCTGAACTAAGGATTGATATACCTTATTTGTCATGACCCAAAATCTATTAAGGTCGTGATGGTGCCAGACACCACTATCAGGCAAGCCAATCATCTAGTAGTTGAGTTAATTTCATGTTTTTAACATTTTCGAAATCATTGCCTTCCACTTTAACACGTAACAATTAAGTAAAATCCATTAGGTGAAAATTAACAGTCCAATATCTCCATTTTAATAAGATACATCCCAAACATATCCTAGAACCCGGTGACACAAGTGCATGAGCGAACTTTTAAGAATTTGTACAAATGCTACAAAGCTTGTCCGAAATACAAGTTGGACAAGGGCTTTAAAATGAAATAAATACAATGCATAGAGGAAGACTCTATCGGCTGCGGATCGCCTCCGGATGATGCAGCTTGCCTAAGTCTCCAAACCAGCCTCATCGCTATGAAAGTACTTGTGCAACAAAATGCACAGCAAGTGTAGCATGAGTACGAAAAAAACGTGTACTCAGTAAGTATCCCGCCTAACCTCAAAGAGGTAGTGACGAGAGGTCGAATTAGACACTTGCTATAAGTCAACACAATATAATTTATGAAGGATATCAACATGGTTATTAACATCGAATAAAAAATAATGACAGGGGAGACGGAACAACATCTAATATTCCAACACCCCTCCTTAAGGAGCGCTATACAGAAATGAACATACCCGATTCACGTGAAGCCCACAACCACATTGAATCCATTCACAACCCTCAAGCTGATCCCGCTCACATTGTAATAGGCTAATAGCTTCACCTAGGTCCATAATACCCCAATTCCTCTCATAATACACAAGAACAACCATCATAGCCGGGACAAACACCCCACAATCCACAATCAACTGAACCAAACGCCTTCCAGGCATAAATTCTCAATTAAGCAATATTACACTCCTTTATACTTGGTCTAATTCTTCAACCAATCAGCTGACTACATGTCACACATACAATCTTCCTGCGGTCATGCTCCCACAACCTTCCACACAAGGTAACAAGTAAGCACATCCATACCACCGACCACCCTAAGGCTGTAAAACAATTCAAGGACCCGTAACCAGGATACAAAGCCTCTTTAACCAAACACCGATCTCAGATAACACTGAAGATAACATCAGCTTATCCTGAACATTCAAATCCCTTGTTCTTGCTCCTCCGAGATCATGACATCCTTGTTAACATCGAACCGCAATCTCGATTCTTACTTCCAGCTCCACACTGACTACTGCACCCAACATGCCGATATGGAATAGCATAGGAATTCCATCATACATCCTGAACCGCTAATAGGGTGAACATTTCATCATATAGAAACCTCTTACTTACCTCAATTCATGAGAACCATAACAACACACAAGTGAATTCTTATAATCACAATACATGCAAATCCTTAAGTAGTGATCTTGACCACCAAAATCCTTCCGGGATCCGCCTACACCTGACAGGCCATGGCACTTGAATGCTTCGAAATGAAATCTATTACGACGACCGACATGCCCCACAGGCCCACACACATCTGCACAAACCATACACATACTCAATCACACCGAAGGAACTAATCACTTCGTACATGTGCCATTTCAACCATGGCTAACCAATCTATCTTCTTTTTATCATCCTTAATTACCTCACAAGCAATAGTAACCCCATTCAACTCATAAAAAACTCAATCTTCACTCATCCCGAGTGGCCTTGATTCACGAGACCATGTTGTCTAAGTCTCACACCCCTCTGAAAATTCTTCCTACACCCCGGAGTTTACTTCTCTCACTCTCCCAATACTATCTTGCATGCTGAAACATATCATAGAACACTCCAACCATCTTCCCTTTTCTCGAAAATCATACTGCAAAAGCTCGACTCTCAAGCATACTGCTGCCTGAAACCCTTAAACGCCACATTCTTAACCTTTGAATTCACTAGGACCGCTATTGAGAGTCACCCACTCTGACTGGACCCGAATACAATCAACTCCAAGGCTCTTCTAGCACATAAACACCTTTTTCAAAGAAGCACGTGACTGAGTCACTACCCTACAGCTCGCCCATGCCTTAGCATACATTCTGAATCTTTCAAAGCCTAATCCTGGTCCAACAGGGCCAACTTTTGCACACATTCATCAAATCCCATGCGAAATCACCATTTTACTCCTTTCCCCTTAGCTGTAATAACTTGCCAATACGCCGACAATCCGCAACCCCATGAGAACACAATCCTACAACCCAACTGCATGTGGTGGGACTCCCCCACTTAGCCCGAAGATACTCTTGCACCACTCTAGACCCTACTGAGATCCTTTCTCCTTTATTAACATAGTATTGCTCAACCAATCCGTCAAATTCTTCTAAATTCTCCTTTAGGCACTTCCTGAACACTCAAATTCTCTAGCATCATTCACATATTCGCCCCCCTGCCGAATAGCCACTAGGATTCCTCGCAGAAACTTGCAAACCACACAACCGCTGACCTACTCACGAAAGATAACCCACATGTGGAAATCACCAACTGACAACTTCCAACGACGCTGAAATGCACACTCTCTGCAACATCAATACCCCATCCTAAGCCTGCTCTCATTCACAAACTTTGCACGTCCGTCCGCTCCTCATGGACATCTACTAAATGCGCTACAACATCATCAAATTCATCGCCACATTGCATCCTTCTTCTTCCCTAACAACTCCTCCTTGTTGCATCCAACCTCCCGCCGAATAACCAACATTTCAGCTTAAGCTCGAGGACCCACTCACTGTTCCCTAAACTCTCAAATCACTCCAAACTTTTCCTCAAGATAGGCAGATGTTTTACCACTGAACTCATAGGCTACACTGCCACTCTCCCACTTAGTTAAAATCATTCATGCAAGCAACTACCCGACTTGCGTCTCTTATGCCTGGCATTTTGAGATTTAGACGCCACCTGACACTTCTCACATGTCTTCCTTCATCGCATGCTTCTCAATTGCAGTCTCAATTCAATATCATTCTCTGTAGCTCTTGAACCAGCAGACCACCACGACTTCAAACTCTCCGAAGATCATCTTTCTCGAGCTGCCTTCATTAGAAGTAACTATTCAATTCTGAACCACTACACAATCCCATAACATCCTACGGACTTGATCGAGGCTTAAAATCACCTTGAACAACGTCTAAATCACGAATCGCACCAAAATTCAAACTTTATGAACTTGAAATTTAAAACTTCCACCTTCGATGTCGAAACCCGTCAAATCACGTCTGATTGACCTCAAAGTTTGCACACAAGTCATATTCGACATTATGGACTTGCTCCAACTTCCGGAATCATATTCTGACCCCGATATCAAAATTTTTACTTCCGGTTGGATTTCTCAAAAACCTTCAAGTTTCTATCTTTAGCCAAATGACTTCAAAATAACCTACGGACATCTAAATTCACTTCTGATCGTGCTCCCACCCTCCAGAATCACCATACGAAGCTATTCCCAGACTCAAAATCCCAAATGGACATCTATATATCTGAAATGTGCTTCAAGCCAAACTTAGGAAATTCCTTCAAAATTGCTGACTTCCACAATATACGCTGAAACGCTCCCGGGTTATCCAAAACCCGATCTGGACATACGCCCAAGTTCGAAGTCATCATACGAACCTGCTGGAACCTTCAGATCCTGATTCTGAGGTCGTTTACTCCAAATCCCAATTTTAGCCGATTCTTCCAACTTAAGGCTTCTGAAATGAGAATTTTCCTTTCAATTTAACTCTGAACTTCCCGAATTTCAACTCCGACCATACGCACAAGTCATAATACCTTAAATGAAGTTGTTCATGACTTCCACCCGCTGAACGACGCACTAGAGCTCAAAATGACCGATCGGGTCGTTACACCTATGTTGGGAAAATGTGGCCAGGGAATGGAATACTCTATATTTTGGCAACAATATCAGGGAGTGGTGTACCCTGCATTTAATATCAAATCAACTAGGGAGTGGATACCCTATGTTGGAAAAGAAGACTAGGGAGTAGAGACCATATGTCTAAAATAAAATCAACTACGGATTAGAGACCCTATGTTGGAAAATCATCAATTAGGGAGTGGTAACCCTATGATGGCAGTGGACACCCTATGTCTAAAATAAAATCAACTAGGGATTGGAGACCCTATGTTGGAAAATCATCTGCTAGGGAGTGGAGACCCTATATTAGCATCAGGTTATGTTGGCATCAACTAGGGAGTGGAGACCCTATGCTGGCATAATCTAGGGAGTAGAGACTCTATGTTGGCATCAGGTTATGTTGGCATCAACTAGGGAGTGGAGACCCTATGCTGGCATAATCTAGGGAGTAGAGACTCTATGTTGGCATCAGGTTATGTTGGCATCAACTAGGGAGTGGAGACCCTATGTTGGCATCAACTAAGGAGTGGTGACCCCATGTTGGCATCAGGTTATACTGGCATAAACTAGGGAGTGGAGCCCCTATTTTTGAAAACGAGACCAGGGAATTGTATACCCTATGCTAAAACGAACCAAGAAGGATTTTTGTTTTTTAATTTTTTTTTAAATGAGAAATTCATTCTTTTAAACAAATTGCCCCAATGCTTATTTCTGAGGACATAAATAAACTATTTTTTTTAAACAAGACTTCTTTTTTTTTTTTTTTTTTAAATTATCCTAGGAAAAAATTCATCAGACCAGGTTTTCTTATTTTAGGAGAAATATTCATCAGACTAAGACGTCTATCCTAGGAGAAAGTTCATCAGACTGGGTCTTCTATCTTAGGAGAAAGATTCATCAGACTAAGATTTATGTCCTAGGAGAAAATTCATCAGACTAGGTTTTTTGTCTTAGGAGAAAGATTCATCAGACTAAGATTTCGATCCTAGGAGAAATTTCATCTGACTAGGTCCCTTTTTTTGTTATTATCTTAGGATAAAGATTCATCATACTAAGTCCCTTTTTTGTTAACTTAGGAGAAAGATTCATCAGACTAAGATTTCTGTCGTAGGAGAAAGTTTATCAGACTAGGTGTTTTTATTATCTTAGAGAAAGATTCATTAGACTAAGATTTTAATCCTAGGAGAAAATTCATTAAACTAGTTTTTTTTTTTTTTTTTTTTTT
>ML284924.1:0-46057 GCA_005239495.1 Nicotiana undulata
TGTTCTGAGGCTCTAAGAGCCTCCGTTAGTGTCACCTCGATATGCGTGCGCAGCCCGAGCGTGTAGCCGGGAAGCTATTATGTGAAAATTTGATGAAAATGAGTTTTGATAATTAATAAATGAATATAGTTGACTTTGGTCAACGTTTCTGGGAAACAGAGCCGGACCCTTGATTCGACGGTCCCTAAGAAAATATGGGACTTGGGCATATGCTCGGAATCGAATTCGGAGGTCCCAAGCCCGAGAAATGAATTTTTAAAAGAAATTATTTTCTGAAAATATTAAAGGAATGTGAAAGTGAATAATTATGTGAAAACCTTGTCACCGGGCCCGTGTTAGGGTTCCGGATCCTGGAACAGGTTTATTATATATTATTTGTCTTATCTGTAAAATTTGGTATAAAACGGGCGTGAATTGAGTGGTTTCGGATCAAAAATGAGGTTTTGAGGTTTTAAAGAATTTGAAATGCAACTTGGAAAGTGATGTTATGTTCCCGAGGTCCGAATAAGATTTCGAGACCGAGAATAGTTCCGTGGTGTCATTTATAACTTATCTGCAAAATTTGAGGTCATTCCGAGTTGTATAGGCCAGTTCGGTGCGTTAAAGTGAATTCTAGAATTTCAAGTTCTTAAGTTTTGAATTCAAGGGTTTTGGAGAGTGATTTTGAATTTTAGCGTTGTATCGAGTGTTCCGTGAGTTCGAGCAAGTCCGTTTAATGATTTGGGACTTGTTGGTATTTTTTGACGGGGGCTCGGGTGGGCCCAGGTGCCTCCCGGACCCCGTGCGAAGCCAAAAACCAGCAAAAACCACTGCTTGTGAACAGCAGCTGGTGTGACCGCAATCGCGGTTGCCCAGCCGCAGGTGCGGGACCGCCCCTGCGGTCCCAGCCTCGTAGGAGCGAACCCCAGCCCCCTTGCCCAAATCCGCAGGCGCGGGACGTAGGCCGCAGGCACGAGACCGCAGGCGCGGTCTAATCCATCACAAGCGCGACCCTTTCCGCAGGGGCGACCAGACTTCTGCAGGGGCGGGACCACTGGTGCGGCTCTCAATTCCGCAGGCGCGAGCCCAGGGTCCCAGGCCCTTTTCCGCAGGGGCGGCCACTTTCTCGCAGGCGCGGGACCGCACCTGCGGTCCTATTGTTGCAGGTACGGAAACCCCAGTTAGCAGCCCACTTAAATACTCCAAAATTTCGGGTTTTTCTAATTTCATCCATCTTCAACCTCCATTAGAGAACCTCCAAGCTTTGGCATCACCTTCCACGACCAACCACTGTAAGAGGTAAGTAAAACCCCATAAAACTTCTAATTTTAACAATAATTCCTAGCTTAATTCACTAATAAGCCACCTAAAATCATTGGATTAGGTAGTAAACTTTAGGATTCTTAGGAATTTCGTGATTTTCCATGTTAGGCCATAAATTCTTGAATAAATTACATAACTTCGATCCTTAGACTACGGGTAATTGATTCCTTCACAAATTTTCGAAAATCTAAACGTGTGGGCCCGGGGTCGAATTTTAGTATTATTGAAAGAATAGTAGGAAATGCATAACTTGACTTAGAAATTGATTTATTGAGAATTTATTGATGTACTTGGGTTGATCATGTCTAGATAATACCGTTCCGGAGTCGGATTCTAAAGGAAAGGCCGTGATCGAGGCTTGACTTGCAATTTCGGAGCCGAGGTAAGTGTTTGGTTTAACCTCAGTTTGAGGGATTAGGTATAGAGTCTTATTTGCTACGTGCAACTCATGTCCAACGTATAGGCGTGGTGACGAGTGCCTATGCGATGCGGTCAAGTATGCTCGTGAGTCAATTGTGATGAAATTTGCTATGTTCCTAATATTCCCCGCACTATGAGTAAATTATGAATTAAAAGTGATACTTGATGTTATTTCTGGACGTTGAGAGTTATTGAGTTATTTGCTCCAGTTGAGGCTTACACTGCTGAAATTGTATTACTGATGCGAGGTTGGTTATAGCTGAGACCCTTGTCGGGCATTTGTGATGTTGTAAATGATGATTTCTCTTTGCCGGGACAATAAAATTGTATTGAATAATTCCATGCACTTGTGATTTCGTGTTGCTGAATTTCATATTATTGTTGCCTTGTGTTTTATTACTCGTCGCACGAGGGGACATGCCGTGTTGACTGAGTGTTATTATATATGCACGAGGGGACATTCCGTGCCGAGTGATTTGTGAGGTTATGTACGAGGGGACATTCCGTGCCGAGTGTTATTATATATGCACGAGGGGACATGCCGTGCCGAGTGATTTGTGAGGTTATGCACGAGAGGACATTCCGTGCCGAATGTTATTATATATGCACGAGGGGACATTCCGTGCCGAGTGATTTGTGAGGTTATGTACGAGGGGACATTCCGTGCCGAGTGTTATTATATATGCACGAGGGGACATTCCGTGCCGAGTGATTTGTGAGGTTATGTACGAGGGGACATTCCGTGCCGAGTGTTATTATATATGCACGAGGGGACATTCCGTGCCGAGTGACTGTGAGGTTATGCACGCGGGGACATGCCGTGCCTTTTTTTTTCATTATCTATTTGAGAAGCTATATTTCTGCCGTGTTTTTACGTTTCATTTACTACCTTGTACTGCGGTGTTAGCATATTGTTACCCTATCTCTCCAGCATGTTCTCCCCGTATCTGTCTTACTTGCTTATCTCTGTTGTCATTTTTCCTCCTAGTATATAAAATTTCGCAGGTACATATATAGTGTTGGTCCTAGCCTCGTTACTACTTCGCCGAGGTTAGGCTCGACACTTACTCAGTACATGAGGTCGGTCGTACTGATTCTACACCTGCACTTCTTTATGATGTGCAGATTACGCAGCCGGACCCGAGGATCACTAACGATCAGAGCATCTCATTCCGTCACACAGGAGACTCGAGGTAGACCCGCAGACGTTCGTGGGCCTTGGCCTTGACGATCAACTTTGTCTTACTTTGTATTTCAAAGACAGTCTTATGTATTTATTTTCAGACCTTTTGTTGTAGTAACCTCCTAGATAGTCCGTGAGTATGTGACACCAGTTCTGGGATTTGTTTACGGGTTGCATTTCGAAAATGCTATGTTGTATTTTAGTTATGTTGTTCTTATTTGTTGTTAATGAGTTTAAATTACTTCAAACGTTGGCTTGTCTAGCGGGTTCAACGTTAGACGCAGTCATGGCCGAAGGTGGGATTTCGGGGCGTGACACGAAACCGGGGTGTCACAACCTCACGGACTATCTAAACTGAGTGCTAAATACAGAGTCTGAAAAGAAATATATAATTGTCTTGAAACTAGGAGAAAACGTAAGACAATAAGGAATCAAAATGCAGGAGAGACACCAAGGCCCACGAACGCCAGCGAGTATACCTTGATGCTCTGGGTGGACTGAAGGTGACTTCCTCAATGCGGTCCACCGGGTCCGGATGCGGGATCTGCACAACATTAAGAAGTGTAGTGTAGCATCAGTACAACCGACCCCATGTACTGAGTAAGTACCGAGCCTATCCTCGGCCGAAGTAGTGACGAGGCTAGACTTAGCAACGATGTACACATGTCCTATTCTACAACATATGACACAGATGGCAACGCAAGAAGTAAGCAGACAAATTAGGGAAACGAGAGCGGTTAAAGGGATCACAAGTGAGATATGACAGTATATTAATCATAAGAAAGCAGATAAGAAGCAGTTTAACAGAAAATACCAAGTAAAAACAAGTACAAATGCCAGGAATGTAAATAATGGCACGACATCACCCTTCGTGCTTTTACTCTCTTCCTCAGTACGCAAAACATGGTATAATCAATGTAAATCATGGCACGACATGTCCCATCGTGCAATAAATAACAAACGATCAACACGGCATGTACCCTCGTGTGATAAATAACAAACAATCAGCACGACATGTCCCCTCGTGCAATAAATAATAAACGATCAACACGGCATGTCCCCTCTGTTATAAATAACAAAAAATCAGCACGACATGTCCCCTCGTGCAATAAATAATAAACGATCAACACGGCATGTCCCCTCTGTTATAAATAACAAAAAATCAGCACGACATGTCCCCTCGTGCAATAAATAACAAATAATCAGCACACCATGTCCCCTCGTGCAATAAATAATAAATGATCAGCACGGCATGTCCCCTCATGCAATGAATAATAAACGATCAACACGACATGTCCCGTCGTGTGATAAATAACAAACAATCAGCACGGCATGTCCCCTCGTGCAATAAATAACAAACAATCAGCATGACATGTCCCCTCGTGCAATAAATAATAAACGATCAACACGACATGTCCCCTCGTGTGATTAATAACAAACAATCAGCACTGCATGTCCCCTCGTGCAATAAATAATAAACGATCAACACGGCATGTCTCCTAGTGTGATAAATAACAAACAATCAGCACGGCATATCCCCTCATGCAATAAATAATAAAAATCAACAATATAATGTGAAAATCAATAATAAGAAGTCTCAAGTGTATGGAAATATTCAATAAAATTCTATCGTCCCGGCAAGGAGAAATCATCAATTAATAACTCAATAAATGCCCGACAAGGGTCTCAGCTATAACCAATCACTTCAATTGTATACTTTACGCTTGGATTCTCATTCGTATCAACACTTCTCAAGCTCAACAACCAATACTTTCAACAAGAATGAATTACCAAGTAGAGACAATCTCATAATATGCTAAACATGGGAGAAATACTGCAATTTCTATCAAAATAGACTTACGGGCATGCTTGACACACATTGCATAGGTACTCGTCACCTCACCTATGCAATGGACATGATAATCACTTAGCACATAGCAAATAATACCTATTCCCTCACCAAAATTAGGCAAGACACTTACCTCGGTCCAAAGTATAGCAATCAACCTTCTAAGACCGTCTTTCCTTTATAATCCGACTCCAAAACAACGATATCTAGGCATAATTAATTCAATAATATCAATGAAGACTCAATAACACAATCCCATAGCCTAGATATTCAATTTTTAGCATTCTTCCAAAAATACCAAAATTTGACCCCGGGCCCGCTTGGTCAAACCACGAGGCTCGGACCAAAACCCGATCACCCATAACCCCACGAGTTAGAATATATAATTTGTTTCAAGATCCGACCCCAAATTGAGGTTGAATCACTTAATTTTCCCAAAAACCTAACTCTACCTAAAACCCTTAATTTGTACTTGATTTTATGATTTTAGGCCTAGATTTTCTAGTGATTATGGAAGGAAATGGAAGAATTAGAAGTTAAGATCACTTACCCAAGTGGCTATGGAGGGAATCTAGCTTGGAGACTTCAATGGATGTTGGAGAAGAAGGGAAGAGTGAAAAGTTGGGAAAATCCCGTAATGCCTACTGTTTTGGACATAAAGAATAACTGGGCAAAATTTTTCACTGCGATCGCAAGAAAATGATTGCGATCACCGAGAGTACTGGGGATTGACCTATGCGATCGCGAAGCAATGTGTGCGATCGCAGAGATTGATGACACAGAGGATCGCGATCGCGACCCCACGTCTGCGTTCGCGGAGAGCATTTCAGAACCCAGCACCCTGACCCAGGTCTACACTATGCGATCGCGTGAGGCCTTGCGCGATCGCGTAGAGCACTAGCCCCAAGCTCTGCGATCACGTTGGAGGCCCTGCGTTCGCATAGGATCAATTTCCACCCTCATCCCATAAAACATTGTGATCGCGTGACTGAGTCCGCGATCATAGAGAGGAGATCGCTGGACACCAGAAAACAAGAGAAAATCAGAATTTTCATGCATTCACAACCAGTTAGCTACCCGAAACTCACCCGAGACCTCGGGTCTCTAAACCAAAAACACACACGACTCCTAAATCATCTTACGTACTTATTCAAGAATTTTGATCATAAAAGTTTCCTCAAAAACAAGTATTTAAACCTCAAAACTCATAGAAATTTCTTAAAACTTCATAAAGCTTAATGTTTCCGATTTTGATCCGAAACACGTCATCTCAAATCCATTTTACACCAAATTTCACAGATAAGTCATATAACAAATATATAACCTGTTACTGGCTCCGAAACTATAATACGGGCCCGGTAACACAGTTTTCACATAATAATTCATTTTCAAAATCCTTTATTATTTTCAGAAAAAAAATTCTTCAAAATTTCATTTCTTGGGCTTAGGACCTCGGAATTTGATTCCGGGCATACGTCCAAGTCCCATATTTTCCTACAGACCCTCCGGGTTCGTTTACCAAAATTGTTGACCAAAGTCAACTTTATTCACTCAATTATCATAAAATTCCATTTTCATCAAGTTTTCACATAAAAGCTTCTCGGCAACACGCTCGGGATATGCACACATATCGAGGTGAGATTAACATAGGCTTTCAGGGCCTCGGAACACAGATTTAGCTAGAATTACTTAGGATAACCTTTTGGGTCATCACACTCAAGGCCTGTCACCTTTCGTCTTTTCCTTCACTTGACTATAGACTCTGTAATACTAGCATTTTCTTCTTGATATACCGATGTCATCCATGTATCATATCTTATTCATAATGTTTCATTATCTCTCTTCTTATTTCCCAGCTAATATTCTTGTCTCATGCTTTATTTTGAAAATGTCAAAAAGATATTCTTTTGCTCTTAGCTCCCCTTGCTCCATCCACTACTCTTCGATTTTCCAAATATTCCCTCTCTAATAGGGACAGGAGCCACACTAAGATAATATTTATCCCTTCCAGGCTTACAGTGCCTATCTTTGTAGTACTCACATCTAGGTGTACTATTTTAGAGTGCACCATATGGGTGTCTCACAAGGAGATCTATTAGAACATTTGCAATATTCTTCGGAAAGGTCAACTAACGCAAACAATCCATCCACCAATTTGGGTGTGATGACCCAAAAGGTCATCCTGTGTAAATTTAGCTAAAACTGTGTTCCGAGGCTCCGAAAGCCTCCGTTAATCTCACCTCGATGTGTGTGCGCAGCCCGGGGCGTGAAGCTGGGAAGCCTTTATGTTGAAACTTGATAAAAAGTTAAATTTATGGTAATTAATTGATTGATGTTGACTTCGATCAACATTTTTGGTAAACGGACCCGAAACCGTGATTTGACGGTCCCAGAGGGTCCGTAGAAAAATATGGGACTTGGACGCATGCCCGGAATTTAATTCTGAGGTCCTCAGTCCGAGAAATGAATTTTTAAAGAAAATTGTTTTCTGAAAATAATAAAGGCTTTTGAAAATGAACTTTGATGTGAAACTTGTGTTACTGGGCACGTATTATGCTTTCGGAGCCCGGAACAGTTTCAATATGGTTATTATGTGTTGTCTGTGAGACTTGGTTAGAAACGGACTTGGTTTGACGTGTTTCGGATCAAAGATGGGAAATTTAGAAGTTTATGAAGTTTGAGAAAAATTCTATAGATTCTGGAGTTTAATTCATTGTTTTTGATGTTATTTTGGTGATTTAATTATTTGAATAAGTCCGTAGGATGTTTATGAGGTTGTGTGTGTAATTGGTTTTGAGCCCCGAGGGCTCAGGTGAGTTTCGGGTAGGCATCAGAGTGCAAAAAGTTAGCAAATTCTGGTGTGAAATAGTTGTTGCTGGTGTCTGGCATTTTGCTGTATGCGATCGCATAGGTCCTTCTGTGATCGCATAGGCTTGCATTGAGGGGGAGTTCATTTCCTCTATGCGATCGCATAGCACTGTCCGCGATCGCATAGAGGTATAGGAAGTCTGGGCAGGGGCTGGCTAGGTACCATGTGTGATCGCATAGCCTAGTCCGCGGTCGCATAGGGTGGAATCTTTGAACTGTGCGATCGCATTTGTTATTCTGAGATCGCGGAGCACAGGGTTCTGGTCTCTATGCGATCGCATCCCTCCTTCCACGATCGCATAGAGATATTTCGCCCAATTATATTTTTAATCAAAAACAGAATGCTCCATGCGGGATTTTTCATATTTTCACCCTTCTCTTCTTCCTCAACCCCCATTGACGATTCCAAAACTAGTTTTCCTCCATAACCATTTGGGTAATTGACTCTAACACTAATTTCTTCCATTTTCCTTTATCAATCACTAGAATCTAGGTCTAATAACATGAAATCAAGGTAGAGGTTAGGGGTTTTTGGGTAGAGTTAGGTTTATGGAATATTTGGGAATTCAACCTCGTTTTGGGGTCGGATTCTGAAAATAATTGTATATTTGGGCTCGTGGGGGAATGAGTTATCGGGTTTTGGTCCGAACCTCGAGTTTGGACCAAGCAAGCCCGGGGTTGGATTTTGGTATTTTTGGAACAATGATAGAAAATGTATAATTAGGCTTTGGGATTGAGGTATTCAATAATTATTGATGTTATTAAGTCAATTATGCCTAGATATTATCGTTTTGGAGTTGGATTCGAGAGGCAAGGTTGTGATTAAGGCTTGACTTGCATTTTTGGAGCCGAGGTAAGTGTTTGGCCTAACCTTAGCTCGAGGGAATATGTATAGAGTCTTATTTGCTATGTGTAATTCATATCCAACGTATAAGTGAGGTGACGAGTACCTATATGTTGCAGTCAAGCATGCCCGTGAGTCAATTATGATTAACTATATCGTGTTCTCGATATTCTCTGTACTATGAATAATTGGAGATTTAGAAGTGATACATTGATGTTGTTTCATGATGTGGGAAATTATCGAATTATTGGTTCAGTTTAGGCTTTTACTGTTGAAATTGTATTTTTAAGCGAGTTTGGTTATAGCTGAGTCCCTTGCCGGGACGATAGAATTTAGTTGAGTATTTCTGTACACTTGAGATTTCTTATTGTTAGTTTTCGCATTATATTGTTGTTTTATGTTATTTATTGCACTAGGGGACATTCTGTGCCAATTGTGTGTTATTTATCGCACGAGGGGACATGCCGTGCTGAGTGTTTATTATTTATCGCACGAGGGGACATGCCGTGCCGAGTGTTTATTATTTATCGCACGAGGGGACATGCCGTGCCGATTGTTTATTATTTATTGCACGGGGGAACATGTTGTGCCGAGTGTTTATTATATATCGCACGAGGATACATGCCGTGCCGATTGTTTATTATTTATTGCACGAGGGGACATTCCGTGCCGATTGTGTATTATTTATTGCACGAGGGGACATTCTGTGCCGAGTGATTGTGAGATTATGCACGAGGGTACATGCCGTGCCTTTTATTGTTCATTATCTGTGCTGAGACGTTAAATTCTTGCTTTTACTTTTACATTTCAGTTCTTACCCTGTTCTACTATGCTAGTATTTGTTGTCCCTTTAATCCTTAGCATGTTCTCCCCGTATCTGCTTTTTCTTGTTTATTTCCGTCGATATTTTCTAGTTATTATATAGAATTGCATAGGTATGTATATTGTTGTCGGTCCTAACCTCGTCACTACTTCGCCGAGGTTAGGCTCGGCACTTACTCAGTACATGGGGTCGGTTGTACTGATGCTACACCTGCACTTCTTTATGTTGTGGAGACTACGCAGCCGGACCCAGTGGACACTGACGGAGGGAGCATTCCTTCAGTCCATACAGGAGACATCGAGGTAGACCCGTCGACGTTCGTGGGCCTTGGCGTCACCTTCTACCCTTCTCTTTCAGTTCTTTCTTATTCTATAGTTTCAAAGACAGTCATATGTACTTATTTTCAGACCATTGTATTTCGTAACCTCATAGACAGTTCATGAGTATGTGACACCAGTTCTGGGTTATATTTACGGGATCTGTTTCGGAGCTTGTTATATAATTTGAAATCAGTTAACTTTCATATTGTTAGTCGTAGTTGTCATAATTATCTTGTTCATTTTAGCTGTTAATGTGTTTGTTTATTCAAAACGTTGGCTGGTCGAGCGGGTGCAACGTTAGATGCCATCACAACCTGTATGTGAGATTTCGGGTCGTGACATTGGGTTATCTTAACCCCAGTCAGATCTTGATATTCCGTCCTTCTCTTAAACCATATTTGTTAGCTCCCATAAGGCACAACTTAGATCGGCGTGGACAATTGTACATACCTCTGTTACTATTGAAGGTTACTCATAATACTTATATCTCTCTTGTTGTAAGTCCATGCATTGGGAGCACTTTAATTATTTGAGTTGTCATATGTTTTTTCTTATATGACTTCATATACATCTCATTGGCATTCTTATTATGTTGTTTCAGTATTACTCGTTTACTACTAGTTGCCAATTTTATTTTTATTATTCCAATATTGGCTTTATATTAAGAATCTTTGCGTTGTCAACCCTTACATTGATGTTCTTTCAATTATTAGCTTATGTTTATTTTGAACAAATTTCTATGTCTAGTATGCGTCTTAACCTGGTCTCGTCACTACTCTACCAAGGTTAGGCTTGATACTTACTGGGCACCGTTGTGGTGTACTCATGTTACACTTTTACATATTTTTGTGCGGATCGAGGTATTCTGATCTTGCTGTTAGGAGATGTGTCGACGCTGTGGGATACATCGAGGTATTCCTTCTTGGCGTTTGCAATCCTCGGAGATCTTACCTCATTATACTGCTATCAAATTGTAATTCAAAACACTATTTGTCACACCTCCTTTTTTCACTACCCCGTAATAATAAAGGGTAATAAGGGAATTTTTTCAATTAAAGTGACATTATTCGATTTTGGAATTTATTATTAGTTTTCAGAGTGGCCACCCGGATTGTTGACGATGTTCCGGGACACCGATTTTATTGAAAATCCCAAACCGAGGAAGATTTGACTCTGTTTTGATTTGTCTGCGACCAGTTCGCGTAAGAATTCTGTTAACCCGGGAAAGGTGCTAGGCATTCCCGAGTTCCATGGTTCTAGTACGGTCGCTTTGCTATTGATATTTGGCCTAATTATGTGATTATTCACATATTTCAAACCTATTGTGCATTTTTAGCCCCTTTTACTTTTTAGCCCCTTTTAATATTTATGGATTTATCTTGAAACAAGTCACGATGGCGTGCACTTGTTTGTTTTTGGACGCATTATAACTGCGCCACATGAAATGCACCCGCAATTGCAACATGTGATTTTTATTATTATTTTGAGTTAAAGTCGGGGACATGAGTTGCCACACCCGAATGTAGATTACGTAATCATGCGTGATAATTTAAATGCTTATTTGAAGCAAAAATTATTATCTTCGTAAATTCTTATCTTTCCTAAATAACTTGGAGTATTAGTTTAAAGAGCATTTTTGGACTATCAGGTATTTGTTTGTTCGAGGACTAAGTTTGATATTATTGTAAGGCCATGGATTATGAAAGTTGTTATGGATGAAGTGTTAGCTTTCATCCTTGTTAAAATTGCCATATGGCTCCTGAAGCCCACCAAACACAAATAATTGTATTCTGCCTAAGAAAACATCCTGATGCAACCAAATTTAGTTACTAACTGCACATTTCTAAAGTCATTCATGGCTGCGCATGTTAGCCGAGCAAATTAAAGGTCAATACTCTAATGTAATCCACATCCGCATATACACCTAGAACAAAGGAAAAGTGAACTAACAACAATGAGGTATAATCTTTCCATAAATGAATAATAATAATGATAAGCCAAATAATTCCAACAGCTACTCAAGGAAACACTAGAGTGCAACCATGAAACAATAGGAGTCGATTGAATTATCTACAACCACAAAACCAAACCCACTCTATAGATCAATAATATTAATAAAACTTACACCTATTCTATATTCATATGCTAATACCAATTGAATTGATCCATACCAAACAGTTCATTACTTTGAGAAATCACAGTACGAGTATTCACTATTATCGAAGAACTAAACTAAACCAAACCCATTTCAGTTTATAGAAAATTATCATTACATCAAATGATTCTCATATTGAAAGGTAGTTTATAATTTTATCATAAATATGTTATTTACATATTTTGACCAACTTCAATCATCCAAAACCAAACCACTCAAATAAAAAATTTAACTCTTGATTTAAAAAAAAAAATGACGAGTGTAGTAAACTTGAATTCCAATCCAATTTACGTCATAATACAGTAATCAAACAAAATGTAGCATGGTTAATACCAACCAATTTGTCATATTTGAAACAAAACAAAGTGTGGACAGGTTTGCAATATTCTCATTCAAATAAAATCTAAAGTTTATATCATTTGACTAAAAATGGTACCTCGAAATCACGACTTCCTTGAAACGCTAAATAAAGGCTAAGAGAATTAAAACGCAGCTCGACGAGTTAGCAGTAATATTAACAGAAGCAACGTCAATCACCAGTCAGAATTCAGAAATCGATTTGAGCATCCAGAAATCACGAAACGAATGCGACAGAAATCGCAAGCAAACTTTGGAATCCTTCTTCTTCTTTTTCTGTGATTTCCTCCTTCTTTCTTTTTATTTTACTGTTTCTCCTTCTTTTTTCTTTCACTATTCGTTGAGTTTATACAACAAGTGACGAAATTAAGTTTTAGATGATGGGGAATGAGGGCGCGCTGGCTTAAGAGTGAGAGGAAGAGATCTATTGGCTCGATTTTGTTGTGTTTTTCGGGGTTTTTGTGAGGGGAAACGAAGGGGGATCTGAGGGAGAAAAGGGTGACGACCGGCTGCTCTTTGTCGGCGGCCAGATAGGCGAGAGGAGAGGGGTCGACATCTGTTGTCTTTGGTTAGAGAGGTCGCTAGATGGTGTATGGAGAGGGGTGTGTTTATAAAAGATGATGGAGAGGAATGGGGATGAACGGGGCAGCTGGGGTCCTAGGTCTGATAGAGATTAGGTCTCATTTTTATTTTAATAGGTGAGGGGAAAGGGTATTCGGGTCGGACCGGGTCGGGCAGGTGGGGCTTTGGGTTAGGGCGGATTAGGAGGAAATTGGGCCATGAAAATTGGCCCAGTCCGATTTTAGCTTCCCTTTTTCTTTTCTTTCTTTGCAATGTTAGCCATAACACTTAGAAATTAGTTTGCAAGATTAAACCCCTTATTTGAAATAATTACTTAAGCTAACTAATTTGTGGATTCCAAATTTAAACTAATTAATCGAACCTAAAGATGTAATAAGAAAATTAAGTAAGATTATGTGTATTTTTTTATTTTTATATATTAATCTATTAATTAAAGAGTGATTAATTCCTAAGAATGCAAAGTAAACCTAATATGGCATGAAATAAAAAGTGACGATTTTTTATGATTTTTCTATAATTTAAAATATTAAAAATGCATGACATGCAACTAAATGAAGAAAAGTTACTAAAATTCATTAAAAATTAATTTTTATTATTTTTAGGAGTAATTTCCATGCGGGGCAAAAATTGGGTGTTCACAGCTGCCCCTCTTTGCTCGAGAACATGAAGCGTTTTCGGGAAAAGATAAAGTGAGCAACTACGAGCAATTTTTCCCCGTTTCGTACTCCATTTGGAAGCAATTTGAAAAAGTTTGACCGAACCTTGCTTCGGAGGTTGCCTACATATCCTTGGCTATAAAAGAATCAGGTCAGTGTAGCTCTAGACGTTTTGGTAGCTGGGACTATCGGGAAGCTGTGATTTCGCTGCTGATGCTGCTGCTTGCTGAGCTCCTTATTACACCAAAACAAAATAAAAAGGACTAAACTAGTGTACCAGCTACGAGTTACAAAATTCCTATCTACAAGTCTTGTGAAGCTTGATCTTGAGTCTTGGTTGTTTCTTCACGCAAACTCTGATCTGAATCTTGATTCTTGTTAGTTGTATGTGCTAGTTCAATCTCCTTCGTCTTTTCGGACCAAGAAAGGGCATGCATAGCTTGTGACTTCGATCTGTCTTGAGCAGTCTACATCATTTCCGCTTCTGCACCTTAGGTTTGGTCTTCTTTTTTCTTCTTTTCTTTATTCTGAATTGAGATGTCTTCTTTTGGTCGTCTCGAATCCATTGTCCTAAAAATACATTCTGCACAAAATCAAAAAGCAAACGAACAAAATTTTCTGCCCCAGTTTTAACTAGGCAAATTTCGTGAGTTATTATAAGGAAAAGATCACCAGGTTATGCTGGTGTCTGAAAAGGTCAATAGGTTATGCTGTTGCCGGGAAAAGAGATTACCAGGATATGCTGTTGTCAGAAAAGATCACCAGGTTATGCTGGTGTCTGAAAAGGTCAATAGGTTATGCTGTTGCCGGGAAAAGAGATTACCAGGATATGCTGTTGTCAGAAAAGATCACCAGGTTATGCTGGTGTCTGAAAAGGTCAATAGGTTATGCTGTTGCCGGGAAAAGAGATTACCGGGTTATGCCGATATCTAGAAAAGATCAACAGGTTATGCTGTTGTCAGGAAAAGATCACCAGGTTATGCCGGTGTCTGCTAGGGAGTGGGACCCTATGTTGGAGGAATCATCGGGTTATGCCAGCATCAACTAGGGAGTGGGACCCTATGTTGGCATCAACTAAGGAATGGGATATCCTAGGTTGGCATCGAGTTATGTCGACATCAGCTTATGCTGGCATCAACTAGGGAATGGAGACCTTATGTTGGCATCAACTAAGGAATGGAATATCCTATGTTGGAAAAGGTGTAGCTAGGTATTGGAGGCCCTATACTACCTTAGGTTTGGATTGTTTTCAACATCGTTCTCTTCTTTTCTTTTATTTTTTCTCTTTATTTTGAGTGAATGCGGGAAAGTATTTTGGAGAAAACATCCCTTTCTGGAGTTGTTGCTACAGAGCTCCTCCTAGCTCTTGCGCAGTTCCTTTTGGTTGTGCCTGCTTTTTGCACGGTTACTTTTGAGTTGCACCTGTTTCAGATTTTCAAACAAAGAACTATTTGTTAGTTTGAAACGGTGGTTGGTTTTGCAGCCTTGATTTTCAACTGCTTGATCTCAGTTCTTTTGACGAAGATCTCAACCACTTGCTTTCTGGGGATTTGGTTTCATCTCTAATCCCCGGGACCTTGGCTTTCCAGATTTTACCATGGCGATCGGTCATGTGGGACCCAACATTTTTGTTTTGCCTTTGTAGTCCTTTCACTTGGTTTTTTGTTTTGGATTTCCAGAGTATCGGGGGAAGTTTTGGCCCCCTCAAATTCTCCTACATCGTTTAGTTGCGTGGGACTTAACCTTTCCAACTTTATTTTGTTTTTATTGGCCTTTCACTTCTGACTTTTCTTCCAACTTTAACTTTAGGGCATTTGAAATATTACGGCTTTTCAAACCTTGCCGAGACGGTTAGTCACGTGGGACTTAACCTTTCCAACTTTACTTCGCCTTTATCGACCTTTCGTTTTTAGCTTTTCTTCCAACTTGATTTTAGAGCATTTGGAGTATTTTGTCTTTTCAAACTTTGCCGAGGTGGTTAGCCACGTGGGACTCAACCTTTCAACTTCGTTTGCCTTCATAGGCACTTCAATTTGATTTTCTCCTTTCAAGGGTTTTGAGTTTGCATCTTCGGCGGCCCTGGCCAGTCGAGGTCGACTTGATGCCCCTGACGAGGCTGAGTGCTTTTTGCATATTAGCCCGTGTGAAATGAGAGCCCTCTAAATAAGTCTTGCCATCCTTTCTTTGCCTTAGTTTAGGATTAGAGTTAGACCGAAAGGGATTCAAAAGAAAAATAAATGACAGAATGGACAATGAATTTAAACAAGAGGTGTCCCTTTCGGGGAAAGGAAAGAAGCACTTATCTGGAGTGCATGCGGACTTCAATGAACATGACATGCCTTTTGGACTGGATGCCTGATCCGTGTAAACCGTCCGAGTCTCAGAAATTCATCACAACTATTACCTCGAAATTAAGAAAATTTTCCCCGGACCGTGTCCGTATCAGGGACTAATTATCCTCTTTTCGACCAGTGGTTCCCTTTGCGGGTTTTCACCGACTAACCTCTCTCATTTCTCTTCTTACCGTCGCCGCACGGTGCCCGTGTGGGTTTTCACCGATGTGACTCTCTCATTTTCATTTCTCTTCTTATCGTCGCCTCACGGTGCCCGTGTGGGTTTTCACCGATGTGACTCTCTCATTTTCATTTCTCTTCTTATCGTCGCCTCACGGTGCCCGTGTGGGTTTTCACCGATAAGACTCTCTCATTTCAATTTCTCTCATTTGCTTGTGTTAGATCCAAACAATTGTATCCTCCAATTTTCGACATCTTTGCCGATTGATCGGAAGGACTTGAACATGATTTTGGGTAAAAAGAATTCGGACTGAATTACAACTTCAGAACCTTTCAAGCGACACATCGCCGAACATATCATAACTTCTGCTCCTAGTTTCACTTTTGGGGAAATTTGGATTTTTATTTGTGTGACTGAACCCCAGGGAGAGGCTGCCTAGGTATCCTTTCGGAATCAACTCGAACGTAGTTCGGGCAAACATTTTTGTTTTTTTTTTTATTTTTGTTTTGTTTTTTCCTCTTTTGTTTTGTTTTGTTTTCTCTTACTTTTGCTTTTCTTATTCTCTCTTTTTTTTTTCTTTTTTTTTCTTTTTCCTCTTTCTTTTTCATTCATTTCATTTTTTTTATTTTTCAACACATTTTTTTTATTTTCCAATAACACTTTCGGGTTCCAAAGAGGGTAATCAAAGAAGAGTAACCAGCTCAAAGGGTTTGCAAAAAGGGTTAATGGTGTTTGGGTAGCGAAAATGAAAGCCTTCATCATCCCAACCGGAGAACATTTCATGTTGCATGGAGGATAGTACCTTTTGACTGCACCTCGTTGACAGTTGTTTCTGGACATTCTCTTCGAGCTTCAAGTACAACGCACTCTTTTGGCAGTACTCTTGTTGCAATGCATAGACCTTTCCAATCTGACCCAATTTTTCTTTTGGCTATTCTGATTCATTGTTTTATTTCCTTGACCAAAATTCATTTGCATTTCTGATCCTTGATTTATTATTTCTAACCTTGACGGCGTTTTAAGATCTTTTGACTGCACCTGTGTTCGAAGTTGTTACGGGGACAATTTCTTCGATGTACCCCAAGCACAAGCACATTCTTTTGGCAGTACTCTTGTAGTAATGTAAGGACCTTTCTAATCTGAACCAATTTTTCTTTGGTTATCCTGATTGTTTTATTTCGTTGATCTTACTTCATTTTCATTCTGACTCTTTGATTCATTATTTCAGAGTCTGACAGCGTTTTAAGATCTGGGCATGAAGTCCGCCGGCATGTCATGTTATTCAAATCTGCATTTAAACAGAACTGAAAGTAGCATAAGAAGAAAAAAAAAGACAAGATTAAGAAAAGAGACATTTTTGGTAAATGAAGGGATAACAATAAAGATTGGCTACCGAGACTCCCATCTGATGGGGGAACTTTCAGGCTTGGCGACCGTTTTTCGGTTTTTTTCTGTCTCAGCAATGGCCTTCAGTGCCGGATCAAAATTCCTCATCTTTATAAATCATTCCGGCTACTGGCACAATGTGAGAATATAGGGGGTTATTAATCGTATTTGGGTCTTCTTCATCCCCAAGCACTATTGCATGGACCTCGATGAGGTCTTCCCCTGCTCTTTTTAAAGTCCAACAATATTCAGTGTCATGCTCCACTGCTCCTGAGTGGTATTCACATCTAGCATCAGCAGACTCGGGGTTTGGACGGTTTGGGGCCACTAGCTGCAGCAGACCTATCCTGACCAACTTTTGGAACAAGCTAGTGTATGATTCACCAATAGGGGTGAACTGATTCTTTTTGAAAGGCTCTCTTGGGCGAGGATTGTATTGGGAAACATTTGATTGAGGATTCTAAGGAGCTTTGTAAGGATGGGCATTTCTGGGAAGTGGAGCTCGGTTTTGGGTATAATTTTCTGGCCCCGTGTAAGATTGCACGTTGATCACCGCATATGGAGGCGGTGCCACGACATAAGTTGCATCATCTTTATAGGGATAATAGTGTTGGGGGACTTTAGGAAGCATATATGATTGGTTGAATTCTCTGTGGGCCCCCTTCGAGCTCGAAGTCATCATGGCTCCCTCTTCTATCTCGTTTCTGTTCAACAAACCCCCTGACCCATTCTTAACGGCTTCTGATGTAGCCTTAAAAGTAGCTTGACTCCAAATTCGGCCCGCTTCTAAACAACTTTCGACCATCTCCCCAATTTTGATAGCTTCAGCAAATGGTCTACTCATAGCAGACATCATGTTCTGGAAGTAGTCTTCCTCTTGGGCCTGTAGGAAGACCGTAACAATTTCTGCTTTCGTCCATTGGAGGCTTTACCCTGGAAGCTTGCTCACGCCATTTGATAACATATTCACAAAAGTTTTCCACGGTTTTCTTTTTCAAATTGGACAAAGAATTTTTGTCGGGAGCAATGTCCATATTATATTAGAATTGGCGGACAAAGTCTCAGACCATATCGTCCCACACATGCCAGTGAGTAATTTCTTGACTCATATACCATTCATCAGCGATTCCGGTAAGGCTTTCTCCGAAATAGGCCATTAGTAACTCACCAGCATCCCTCAGCTGGTTACAATATCGTTTTAAGTGAGCTATCGGGTCTCCGTGCCCATCATATTTTCAAAACTTTGGCATCTTGAAACCAACCGGCAGGTGAACATGTTCAAAAATGCATAAATCGGAGTAGGAGAGACCCTTCTGACCGTAGAAATTCTCAAAATGCCCCCCCCCCCTTTGGAGTAAAAACTACCCTAGGACTTAAAAGATAGAATTTTCCAGAATTGCGGGGATCTGTGGTCCACTATGTGATCGCAGATCATGTATGCGGACCGCATAGTGGTCGCGTACCTGGACAGCTTGCTATCCATTTTAGGGATAGCTATGCGGCCCATAATGCGATCGCATTTCATGAAATGCGGGTCGCAAAGTTGTCGCATAGTTGTCGCATTCATGCACCTATATTTTTGCGGTGGGAGTTGTTGTAAAGACTCGTAAAATTTCATAACTAAATAAGATGCCCGGGTAGGTCCCCATGATGTCATAACTGTAGAAATTCTTAAAAACGAACCTTTTTGAAGTAAAAATACCTGGGACTTAAAAGACAAAATTTTCCAAAATTGTGTGGATCTGCGGTCCACTATGCGATCGCAGATGAGGTATGTGGACCGCATAATGGTCGCATACTTAGACAATTGCTGTACATTTTGAGGACATTTATGTGGCCCGAAATGCGATCGCATTTTGGCAATGCGGGTCGCATAGATGTCGCATTCTTGCACCTCCATTTTTAGGGAGGAGGTTATGCGACGCACTATCCGATCGCATAAGAGGTATGCTGACCGCATAGTGGTCGCATACCTGGGCAGTCTGTTTCCCATTTTGGCCCAGCTGAGGGCCATTTATGCACAAGAATGCGGACTGCATATCAGGAATGCGATCGCATTCCTGACCACACTCCCTGCTTCGGGGCTTCTAATTTCTAATTTTTATACCCGACCCCCATCCTAATAAAACACCTACCCCTTTAATTTTAACGTCTATTTGCCTAAAATAGAGAGAAGGGAGAGTGAGTTTAGTGAGAGAAAGTCATCTTCTTCACCAAATTGGTCCTCCATTTCTACTAAGGCCTAGAAGTTTTCGAGTAGCCGTTGTCTTCTTCACCATAAGAGGTAAAGTTCTCACCCCATTTCTTCCTTAAATTCTCTGAATATAGCTAAAATGGGGCACACCTAGGTGGTTCTTGAAGATGAGAGTTAAGACCTTGCATGCATATGATTAACTTACCGTAACCTAGTAAAGGGAAGCAACTTAGAGTAATCTTTCAGTAAAAAGGGTTTAGTTAATCTAAGGGATCACATAGTGTTTGATTAAATGCCCAAATAAGTTCATGATTTCTAATTCTAAGTCTAAACATGTCATCTTGTAAATTATATTGAAGGCGTTAGAAGGTCCGGTTGTTTTAGAATATATATTAAAGGAAAATTACGACTCGAGGTATGTATGGCTAACTTTAATCTTCGTAGAGTCGCCTTGTTAGTGTCCGAGCATTCGATATGTATTACGGGTTTGATTGTATTTGAATCAGATGTCCTATTATGATGAGATGAAGTGTTCTATTCTCTGAATGCCTTAGTTGATTTTCCATGCCACCATGCTATGTGAGATTGTGAACTGTGATTCTTTGTACTTACTCTATCATGTGCAAAACTCGTTATATGAGTCCAAATCATATTCATGATTCCTANTGATAGAAATTTAAGGAGAAATTCCAATTCGAGGTATATATGGCTAACTCTCATCTTCACAGGATAATCCCGTTGTGTTCACTTCCCGGGTATGACTCTCTTGTTGATTATCTACGGAATTTATGTGTTCTATGTGCCTAATTGAGGAATTCTTGCTTCGATATTGCCCCATGTTGTTGCCATGTTGTTATGTTATTTGAGTGTATAAATTGTGGTCATCATGTTCCCTTTTTACTATGTGTGTGATCCTATTATGTAATGGGTGTGGAAAAGTGTGAAAGGATGGACTGATATGGAATATGAATAAACATATGGTAATGACATGAAATACGAATGAAGAGGTTGAATTGATATGAAACATGAATCTATGAATTGGATTGTTATGGAAAATGGATTAAAGGAAGGATTGTTGTGAAATATGAATCAATGTATTCTAGTGATATGAAAGATGAATCAAAGAATGATATGTGTTGAGGATCAAAAAGGTTAAAACTGATGAAAGTGATCTAAAATATCCATGAATTGACCAGGAGAATGTCCTAGGGGTGAGATGGCCTATCCGATCTGGCTGGGATCGAACTCCATGTCATACACATGCATGACTTGATATTTTGATATGATGATGATTATTTTCCTCACTGTATCAGTTGAGATGGCCTATCCGATCAGGCAGAGATCGGACTCCGTGTGCAGTGCACATGCAACGGTGTAAGCCTAGCCGATTCGGGCAGAGATCGGACTCCGTGTCAACAAGACACGGTGGTGATATGAGATGTGATGATATTCGGACCTCACCAAGGATGGCTTGGCCGATCGGGCAGAGATCGGACTCCGTGTGACAACGACACGGTGGATCAGTAATAATAATAACAAGATGAAAACTTAAAAGAACATTAACCAAAAGATGGCAAAACGGGATGAGGGATGTGGAAATTCTTTTTTGTGGCTTCCCTTGTTTTGGTGTATCGTTGTATGATTCCTCTATTTGTGTTTGATTGTTGATGTTTATCCTATCTAGAGTAGGTTTGTTCATATATACTAGTACTATTCAATGGTACTAACGTCCCTTTTGCCGGCGGCGCTACATCTTTTAAATTGATGTAGGTGGTTCTGTAGCACGTAGCGTCGATCGCCGATAGTGGTGCTTCCTCCTCCTTCCTTCTCGCTGTTTTGGTGAGCCCCATTTCCTCTTGGGGCCATGTATAGTTTATGTTGAATTCTTTTGTATATGTTGTCTCTTTTGAGGTGTAGTCGGGGCCTTGTTGCCGACAAGTTTATATACACTCCTTCGTACTCTTAGAGGCTCCGTAGACACTATGTGGGTTGTAAATATATTTTGGATAGTTGTTGTACTTACTCATAATCGTGGTCCTGTATCGGGAATGTTGTACTTAGTATGTATGTTTTGGTAAGATCTAATGTTAAAACGTTAAAAGAGGAAAAAATGGACTTTATGTTGTGAATATATGCCATTGATTTTCTCTTGCTATTTCATATGAATAATGTATTCTATAAACACGGGGAAACACATTGGGTAGGAAAGGAAAATCGAGTTCGTTTGACCGGATTCATTCGGTTGGGCGCTGGTCTCGTCCCTCGGCTTTGGGGCGTGAAAATACCATGCGAGTGAATGTTATTTCTTGTTATTTTGGTTGTCTTAAAGCCTATCACCTGTGATTGTTGTTGTTAGTGAAATGTTAGGAGATTAGTATACGGTTCTGCTTAGATGGAGAATATTGTGAACACTGAGTTGAGATTTTAATGATAAATGATTATAGAAACTATGATGAAATATTTATTTCTTGTGCAATCCCTTTTGTGAATATTGAGTTGAGATTGAAATGATAAATGATGATAGAATCTATGATTATATATATTGATTTCCTGTGAAATCCCTTTTTGTATGTTGTCAATGATACTGTGATTTGTGAGGATGAGTGTAAATCACGAAGGGTGATGCCGTGCATGGTTCATTTATATTATAGTGTGAGGATGAGTGAAAAGCACGATGGGTGATGCCGTGCATGAATTATATAACTTGCGAGGAAGATTAACATCACGAATGGTGATGACGTGCATTCTTATTTGTTATATGGTAAGGCTGAGAGTAAAAGCATGAAGGGTGATGCCATGCAAATTCCCTTTCTACTTTAATTGCTCAATGTAGTTGGGTTATCATTGTTTATATCTATCTTTTCATTATTTCAATCCTTATGATAAGATTCCCCACATCATGACTCTTCCCATTGTTTGTTATTGTAAATTATGTACTTGTTGTTATTTCTGCTAGCATGATTATATATTTCTAGGTTTTTATATAGCGTCTTGTCCTAGCCTCGTCATTACTGTGCCAAGGATAGGCTCGGCAGTTACCAATATATGGGGTCGGTTGTACTGATACTGCACTCTGCACTTCTTGGGCAGATCTAGGTGTAGGTCTGAGCTGAGATCGAGCTATAGCCAGTATTATTCGCACCGAGACAGGAGATAGATCTACTAGCGTCCGGAGATTCCTGGAGTCTTCTCTACACTATCTAGATTACTGTTTTTATTTGATCCAAAATAGTTATACATTATTTTCTTTAGCCAATTACTTGTAGTACTCTTTAGTAGTTCGTGAATTGTGACACCAAATCCTGGGCAGTTAAGTATTGATATTAGCTCAAGTTTTGTTACATTATTTCATATATTGTTTTGGATTCATTCATTGGGATAATATTAGAGTCACATTATATTTAATTGTTTTTATTATTGAATCATTATAACATTATCTTGCCTAGCAAGTATTGTGTTAGGCGCCATCACGACTTAGAGGGTTGGGAATTTGGGTCATGACAAGTTGGTATCAAAGGTCTAGGTTGCCTAGATCCCACGATTCACTAACAAGTTTATTAGAGTCTGAGAGATCGGTACGGAGACGTCTGTACTTATATCTCAGAGGCTATAAAGTTAGGAACAAAACTCACTCTATTTCTACTTTGTCGTGCTATTCTTGACATCTCAAATACTGATTAAACTCTTCTATTCTCTCGCAGATGGAGAGAACACGTGCTTATTCTTCCGCTGACCAACAACTAGGTCCTCTAGAAAAAGTAGCTCCTACTAGGGGCAGAGGACGAGGCGGGGGTAGGACTCAGCCCATTGCTCGAAAATCAGCCCCAGATAGAGATTGATGATGTGGTTCCAGCTCAGACCGTTTCAGTGAGACCATCTCTGGTCCCAAAGGGGTTTATGCTACCTCAGTACTTTAGGATGCTTTGGTCCGATTAGTGGGCATTATGGAGAGTGTAGCCCTGACCGGCACATTCCCCGTTGTAGCAGCCGTATCTTAGGCTGGAGGAGGAGTCCAAACACCTGATACCAACACTCCTGATAAGTTCACTCCTCAGATTCAGACCCCAGTAGCCAATCAGGTTGGGGTAGTTCAGCCAGCTGCTGCAGCACCGCTTGTTGCTGAGGCAGTTATGTCCTCAGATGCTTTGTGGAAATTGGACAGGTTCATCATGATTTTCCATGTTCATTTCAGTGGTTCTACTTCAGAGGACCCTCAAGAATATCTTGATAGCTTTCATGACGTTCTTCGGAACATGGGTATCTTTCGGACCAATGGGGTCGACTTCGCCGCTTTTCAGATGACTGGTTCCGCCAAGAAATGGTGGAGGGATTATTTGTTGACTAGACCAGTTGGGTCACTTGCTCTGTCATGGGATCCGTTTTCACATCTCTTTTTTGATAAGTTTTTGCCTATTACTACTAGAGAAGAGAAGCGTCGTCAGTTTGAGCGTCTTCAGTAGGGCAGCATGACTGTCACCCAGTATGAGAATAGCTTTGTGGATCTGGATCGACAAGTTATTCTCTTGTTACCCACCGAGAGAGAGAGCGGGTCAGGAGATTTATAGAGGGCCTTCGTCAGCCCATCAGGTTGCAGATGGACAAAGAGACATGGAGCGAGACTTCCTTTCAGGATGCGTCCAATGTGGCTAGGAGAGTAGAGATGGTACTCATATTTTGAGGTCAGATTTAAGATAAAAGACCTCGCCATTCCGGTGGATTCAATGGTGCCTCATCTGGAGGCAGGGTTACTTTTAGCAGAGACCTTTCTTCTAGGCCATTTAATTCCTCACTTCAGGCATCTCACAGTACCTCAAGTGGTCGTGGTTCTTACTTGACTTATTCCGATCAGTCAGCTTTTATCAGTGCACATCTTCTTCAGAGTTTCCATGATGGTTATACCGGTCGAGAGGGTCAGTTTGCCGGCCAGCAGTCTCAGCAACCGAGGGATTGTTACACTTGTGGTGACCCGAGGCACATTGCTAGATATTGTCCTTGCGCGTCGGGTAATTCTCAGTATCAAGGTTCCCGTGCTATAGTTCCAGCACCAGCTGCCGCACCACCTACCCAGCTAACCAAGGGTAGGGGTCAGGTAGCCAGAGGTAGGGGCCAGATTGTTAGAGGTGAAGGCCAGCCTGCTAGAGGTGGAGGTCTGCTTATCAGGGGTCCTCCGGAGACGTGGTTCAGGGTGGTGGGCCCTAGCCCCGATTGTACATTTTTCCAGCCAGACCCGAGGCGGCGTATTCCGATGCTGTCATCACGCGTATCATTTCCGTTTGCAATAGAGATTTTTTAGTTTTGTTTGATCTAGGGTCTACTTATTCCTATGTATCATCTTATTTTTCCTCGTATTTGGTTATGCCCCACAATTCCTTGAGTGTTCCTATTTATGTGTCTGCGCCCGTGGGGGATGCTATTGTCATATACCGTGTGTATCGTTCATGTGCAGTTGTTATTGAAGGTCTCAAAACAAGTGTAGACCTTTTGCTTCTAGAAATGGTTGACTTTGACGTCATATTGGGCATGGATTGGCTATCGCCTTATTATGCCATCTTAGACTGTCATACCAAGACAGCTACATTAGCTTTTCAGGGATCGCCTCAATTGGAGTGGAAAATGACTCTTGATTATTATCCCAGCAGAGCGATTTCTTATGCCAAGGCCCGCCGCATGGTTGAGAAGGGGTGTTTGGATTATTTGGCTCATATTCGTGACTCTGATGCTGAAGTTTCTTCGATAGATTCGGTGCCTATTGTTCGCGAGTTTCCCGAGGTGTTTCCTGCAGACCTGCCGGGTATGGTGCTCGACAGGGATATTGATTTTTGCATTGGTGTGGCTCCGGCCATTCAACCCATTTCTATTCCTCCATACTGAATAGCCCCTCCAGAATTGAAAGAATTGAATGAGCAGTTGCAAGACTTTCTCGACAAGGGCTTCAACACCAAGTTTCTCGCCCTGAGGTGCACTAGTTTTTTTCGCAAAGAAGAAGGATAGATCAAGGAGGTTGTGTATAGATTACAATCAGTTGAACAAAGTCACCGTCAAGAATAAATATCCATAGCCGATAATTGATGATTTATTTGATCAACTTCATTATTCCAGGGTGTTTTCGAAAATTTATTTGAGATTGAGCTACAATCAGTTAAAGATTAGGGCGTCTAATGTTCCTAAGACAAACTTTCGGACAAGGTATGGGCACTATGAATTTTTGGTGATGTTTTTTGGCTTGACTAATGCCCCAGCAGCCTTTATGGACTTGATGAATTAGGTTGTCAAGCCTTATCTGATTCCTTCGTAATTGTGTTCATTGATGATATCCTAATATACACTCGCAGTCATGAGGAGCATGAGAAAGATCTCCGAATAGCGCTCCAAACATTGAGGGATAGTCAGCTATATGCAAAATTTTCTAAGTGCGAGTTCTGGTTGGAATCAGTAGCTTTCTTGGGTCACATTGTATCCGCAGAGGGTATTCAGTTAGACCTTAAGAAGATAGAGGCAGTCAAGAACTTGCCTAGACCCACTTCAGCCACGAAAATCATGAGTTTCTTGGGTTTGCAGGTTACGACCATCGTTTTGTGGACGTGTTTTCATCTATAGCATCCCCTATGACTAAATTGACTCAGAAGGGTGCCTCATTTAAATGGTCAAACGAGTGTGAGGTGAGCTTTCAGAAGCTCAAGACAGCCTTGACTTCTGCACCGGTGTTGGTGTTACCATCAGGTTCGGGATCTTTCACGGTGTATTGTGATGCCTCCCGTGTTGGGCTTGGAGCAGTATTGATGCAGGAGGGCAAAGTGATTGCATATGCGTATCGGCAGTTAAAGGTTCATGAAAGAATTATCCTGTCCGTGACATAGAGTTGGCAGCCATTGTTCATGCATTGAAAATTTGAAGGCACTATCTTTGTGGTGTGCCTTGTGAGGTTTTCACGGATCATCGCAGTCTCTAATATTTGTTCAAGAAAATGGATCATAATTTGAGACATAGGAGATGGTTAGAGTTACTGAAAGATTGATGTCATATATTATATCATCCAGGGAAGGCCAATGTGGTGGCCGATGCATTGAGTAGGAAGGCGGTGACTATGGGCAGCCTTGCGTTTATTCAAGTCGGCGAGAGATCGTTAGCTTCAGACATTGATACGACCCAAAATCCATAAGGTCGTGATGGCGCCAGACACCACTGTCAGGCAAGCCAATCATTAACTAATTTAAAATAAATTCTTGTTTCAACATTTTCAAAATCGTTACCTTTCACTTTAATACATAATAACTAGATGAAATCCAATTTAGTAAAAACAATAGTCTATTTTCCACTTTAATAAAATACATCCGAAATACATCCCAGAACCCGGTGTCACAAGTACATGAGCAATTTCTAAGACTTTTTACTAAATACTACAAAGCTTGTCCGAAATACAAGTTGGACAAGGACTTTAGCAAAAAAATAAATACAATACACAAAGGGAAGACTCTGTCGGCTGCTGATCGCCTCTGGATGATGCAGCTCGCCTAAGTCTCCAAACCAGCCTCATCGCTATGCAACAAAATGCACAGCAAGTGTAGCATGAGTACGAAAATAACGTGTACTCAGTAAGTATCCCGCCTAACCTCAAAGAGGTAGTGACGAGAGGTCTACTTGACACTCACTAGGGTCCAACAATTTAATTTAACAATATATGACAGCAGCAAAAGGCATACGAGGGTAATAAAATTATTAAACTTTAAAAGTAACTGCAATGCAATAAACACTGGAAGTAAATAAATATTTTTCTACTTCATTTCCCCCCAAATATCTGTCAAGTCATTATCCATGAAATCATTTAACAATTCACGTCCTTAAGACAATTTAACCATTCAAGTCACAAGTGGTATATCATTTGTATATATATGTGTAGGAAATGCCGAGGGTCGTTCGGCCCGAATCAACAATAAAAGTAAATTGTGCACTGCCGAGGGTCGAACAGCCCGAACCATAAGTGCATCTTTCAATCCCTCCGTGGCATACGGCCCGCTCCCATGATAGTGGGGGAAATAACACTCCGCTCGCGAAATGTAAATTGCAAAGAGGTCACATGCACATACAACACTTTCATAAATTACCTTCAATGAACAATTCCTTTAAGTTACTAAATTTCTGTGATCTCAGGGAAAACCAATATTTCATAAAGCATATAATTTATTTCTAGAAGAAAAGCAACGCATGATGTGGGTCCTAGACTACCCAGACATGGCATAACAGTAGCTACACACAGACTTCCGTCACCTCGTGCGTACGTAGCCCCCGCGAACAATAGTATATATTTATTTAGTTTACCTATGGGGGCAATTCCCCCTCACAAAGTTAGAAAGGAGACTTACCTCGCTCCCAAATTCCATAACCGGCTCCCAAGCCCTTCCGACGACTCCAATGGATGCATAACGCCCCAAAACTACCAACTAACGGGCAAAGCAGTGAAAATTCACTCTAATACTCGTAACAAATTCAAATTATAGAATTTCCCAACTCCACTCAATGAATTGACCAAAATACCCTCGGGCCCTCATGCCCGGATTCCAAAAATTCTCGAAGATAAACTCTACCCATAGCTTTATTTGTTCAAATATACAATTTGCTCAAATATTCATGCTCAATTCGTGGCTAAAATCCAAATTACCAAATTTCTAGGTTTTCTTCAAATTTCCCAATTTTCCCACATTTTTCATGTTTAATTCCATGTATAAACCTTGTAATTAACTTATAATGTGAAGAATTAACTTACCTTGTGATCCTTGACGACAATCCCCTCTTGAAGATCTTCAAAATTGCCCACACCAAATGAAATATATGAGAGAAATGTTAAAAATCCATTTTAAACTGAACACTGCCCAGGAAAACCTTCTGTGCGATCGCACGAGCCAAGTATGCTGCCTAGGTTTTCTTCTCCGCGATCGCACAAGCATGATTACGGTCGCACAGGACTTTTTCCCTCTTCTCCAAATCCTTATCCGCGATCGCAGCTTCAACCATGCGTTTGCATAGGCCAAAACCTGCAGCCTCATTTTCTTCTGTGCGGTTGCACTTCTCCTTGTGTGATCGCACAAGCCAAAAATTCGAGCCCTCAAACTTTTCTCCGCGATCGCACCGAACCTCCAAAATACCAAAAAAACAGCAGCAACCAAACAGTTAAAAATAACCCAGAACCACCCCGAAACACACCCGAGGCCCTCGGGACCCCATCCCATAACCTCACACGAACTTGCTCGAGGCTTGAAATCACATCAAACAACACCGAAATCACGAATTGCACAAAAATTCAACTTTATGAACTTTGAAATTTCAAACTTCCACCTCCGACCCCGATATCAAAATTTCCACCCCTGTCGGATTTCAAAAAAACCTTCAAATTTCTATCTTTAGCCAAACAACTTCAAAATAAACTACGGACATCCGAATTCACTTACGATCGCTCTCCCAACTCCAGAATCACCATACAAAGCTATTCCCAGACCCGGAATCCCAAACAGACATTAGTACCACTGAAATGCGCTTTATGCCAAACTTAGGAAATTTCTTCAAAAATGCTGACTTCCACAATATACGCCGAAATGCTCCCAGGTTATCCAAAACCCGATCCGAACATACGCCCAAGTCCGAAATCATCATACGAACCTGCTAGAACTGTCAGATCCTTATTCGGAGGTCGTTTACTCATAATTCCAATCTTAATCAATTTCTTCAACTTAAGCTTCCGAAATGAGAATTTTCCTTCCGATCTAACTCGAACTTCACGAATTTCAACTCCGACCGTACGCACAAGTCATAATGGAGTTGAGGTACTAAACATAATGGAGTTGAGTTAATCATAGAATTAGAACAACCTAGGACAACAAATCAGTCTTGCAAAAACAGGTGCATACCAAGAACTAGGTAACAAACAAATAATCATTCAAACAAATATAAATAGAGTAGAGCCAGTTTAACGCATACTACCAAGGAATGGGCAGGTTGATAACATGCTGATTATAAGTTGAATTAGAACATAATTAACATGCTAACTACATGTTGAAAAGTTTCAGAATACCAGTAAACTACAGCAGTAAGAAAACATATAGATGCTAACTACATATTGAGAAGTTTTAGAATATCAATAAACTACAGCAGTAAGAAAAAATGCATAGAGTTTGAAGCTTGGATTTAAATCGGAACATACCAGTTGAGGGAATAGACACAAAGTGAATAGCAGTAGAGAGTAATAGCTAGCCTTGGCTTATAGCCGACTAGTTTCAGTGATAGAAGCATCTAATAAGAAAGAGTAGAAAAGCTTTGAGTGTGTGAGAGCTTTTGAACTAATGTGTTCGTGTGTTTGAATGAAAAGAGAAGAGAATATATAATAGTTTGAAAGCTAGGGGTAAATAAGGCAAGAATGAATTTGTTCAGTAATTAAAGAACTCAAAATTAATTAAAGTAAAATTAGTCCAAGTCTTCCCTTAATTAAGGGAGTCATTTCAAACGGTAGAGAGCAGGTAACAAATAAGGAAATAATTCAAACAATATAGGTATAGAACAGGTAATTAGGGATACATTCATAAAGTTCTAATTAAGGAAATAACAATAAGAATAAATTAATAATGCAGTCAATCACATAATAAGGTAAGAAAATAATTTAAAAGTTGTAAAAACAGAAACGTAGCCGGAACTCAGTAAAGAGTATCAACACATGAAAATAGGGATTCAAAGAATCGAAAAATTGTACTAATATTAAGGGAACATTATAGGCTTCCATGAATAACAAGTAAACTGAGTATAACCAGAAAGAGACAAGTCAGAAACCCTAATAAGACATTATTAGGGTAAAAATCATAAAATATTCTAATTAATCGAAGCATACTCATGAGAATCAAACTTACATACAAATCGAATGAACAATTAGCAAGAACGAACTCAGAATCCAAGACTAAAGCCAAAATTAGGAGTTATCAACATAACTAGTAAGGTTAAGGGAGAACTTAATAAAAATTATTTAAACACAATAAGAATCATAGAATAACACTTAAAATAAGAGAAAATCGCTTTGAAGAGAAGTTTCGGAAACCCTTGTTATGAAGAAAATGAAACGACGCTTTGAAAGTTGAAAGGTTTACATAAAACAATCAAAAAATAGTTCATATATCTTTAGATCTGTTATAGATCTAAAGATTTAAGAGGTGAAGTTAGGGTTTTGAGAGAAATAACCTAGAGATAGAGAGAGACTGGCTTAGAAACCATAGGTCTAGCAAGAAAAAAGAAAAAAAATAAAACGATCTTACTCAATCGAGACACGGTGGCCTAAGAATGGTGACGAAAGGCCATGGGATGTGAGTGAATGGACACTGGTCCCCTGAGGACCTCAAGACAACAAGAATCCTGGTCATGGGGGGAGCCATTGTGGCTAGGAACGGTGGTGAGCAACTATTATTAACGGCGAGCAAGCAACGATGGAGGGGATTTGGGTTAGGACAAATGGAGTTTGGGAGATAATGAGAGGAGTGTGACAGCGGAGAGGGTGAGGAAATGAGGGGTATGGGGGTATTGGTGTTAGGTTAATTAAGGAAATAACAAATCCAGGACATTGATCAACGGCCAAGATTTAACCAGCATTGGGTCGGGTAGGATTTAGGGACTGGGCCTGGGTCTTTGGGCTAGTTTAGTTTAGGCTATAATTGAAATAGAAATAGGCCATTTGTTAAATACCCGAATTAAATTAGTCAAAATATTTTATAACATAATTAATAATTATAAAAAATGAATCCTATGCATGGAAATAATTTAAAAATAATTATTTAGTATTTAAAAATATAAAGGACTGATTTTTGGTAAAAATGATACGAATATTATATACATAGGTTATAATTGCAAGGTTATTGCAATTATAGCCAAAAGGTGCCAGTTTGGCTATTTATGGAATAATTTGGCCTTAATAGGACCATAAGTAATAAATTAAGTGAAGAAATGTTTTTGAAATAAGTTGTGATACAATTTGGTAATTATTTGTTGGAAATAAATACTAGATAAATTAATAAAAGATGTACAAAAATTATGAAAAAATACCAATTGGTATTAATGAATGATTTTGAAGGTGTATACGCAATTTTAAAATATTTTGGGAAAAATTGAATATCAACAACTTCCCCTCTTTAGCCGGAAAGGATGAAAGAGTTGTCTGGTAAAGATATGATGGCCAATTTTGATCGAGCGAAACAGTTGAGAAATTTAGGTCGCACCCTGGCTTCTGAGCTCCCTACATATCCCTGGTTTTACAAGAATCAGGTCGTATGTAGTTCCGGATTCATCGGCGAGATATACCGGTGAAGTCATTGCAAGAACGGACGCAATATATTGTAAAGACCCGTAAAATTTCTTGTTTAAAATAATGCCCGAATAAGCCCCCGAGTTGTTATATCTGTGGAAATTCTTAAAACAAACCTTGATTGTGTGAAAGTACCTCGGGAATTGAAAGAACTTAATTTTTCCAGAAATTTTTGTGTTATGCGATCGCATAACGTGTATGCGGACCATATAGTTGTCGCATAAATGGGAAGATCACTGCCCAACCGAAGGGGTGTTATGCGATGCACAATGCGATCGCATAACGTGTATGCGGACCATATAGTTGTCGCATAAATGGGAAGATCACTGCCCAACCGAAGGGGTGTTATGCGATGCACAATGCGATCGCATAACGTGTATGCGGACCGCATAGTGGTCGCACACTCGGGCAGAATGTTTTCAAAATTTGGCCTATTTGGGGGCCATTCTGCGGTCCAATATGCGGACTGTATGTTAGGAATGCGATCACATTCCTGACCGCATATTCGACACGGTCTGTTAATTTTCTAAATTTTTATACCGAACCCTAGTTTCATTAACCCCTGCCCCCTTTCATTTTAACTGGTTTCTAAACAAAATAGAGAGAAGTAAGAGTGGGTTCTAGAGAGAGAATTCCTCATCTTCCCCAAATTGGTCCTCCATCTCTACCCAGGCTCGAAAGTTTATCGAGTAGTAGTCATCCTTTTCATCATAAGAGGTAAGCCTTCACCCTATTTTCTCAAATTCCAGGGATTTAACTAAAAATAAAACACACATAGGTTGGTTCTTGGGGATGAAAAGTTGAGACCTTTCATGCATGTGAATAATCTTCCATAACCTAGTAAAGGGAATCAAGTAGAGTAATCTTTCACTAAAAAAAAGGGTTTAGTCAATCTAAGGGATCACATAGTGTTTGATAAAATGCCCAAATGAATTCGAGACTCCTAATTCTAAGGTAAATATGTCGCATTGTGAACTAGATTGACGGTGCTAGGCGGTTCGGTGAATTGCAATAAAAATTAAAAAGGGGAACTCGACTCCAGGTATGTATGGCTAACTTTAATCTTTGTAAAATCACTTGTGGTGTTCGAGCATACGGTACGTGTATTATTATGAATATGTGTAACTGCTTGTCCGAATTATGTTGACGCGTGAAGTGTATTACTTGTCTACTTTTAGTTGATCACCACACTACCATGCTATGTAAAACGGTGCTAGGAGGATAATGAATCCGAGAGTATGAATGTATATGCTAAAGGCTATGTAAAGAAGTTGTATCCTTATTGCCGAAATCTACTGTGATTGAACTGTGATTTGCCATCGTTGATATGAGATGTGATTGCTTGGTGGGATTGGGTTGCGCGCCGCAACAGGGGAGATAAGGGTGAGACGTGAGAAGTGATAAGGGTGTGATTGTGATTGTCAGGTGGGATCGGGTTGCACGCCGCAACAGTTGTCAGGTGGGATCGGGTTGCACGCCGCAACAGAAACACAACAAATGATTGTGATTGTCAGGTGGGATCGGGTTGCGCGCCGCAACAGAAGAAATAAGGGTGAAATGTGAGAAGGGACAAGGGTGGAATTGAGATTGTGATTATGATGAAGTGAAAATTGTGGAACTTCCATTGTGTATCTTTCTATGTCTTGTGCAGTGATTGTGTGACTCTCTGTCTGTCTCTTGCCTGTGCATTATTGAGTTTACTTAGAGTAAAGTTTGTTCATACATACCAGTACAATTCAAATGTACTGACGTCCCTTTGCCGGGGGCGCTACATTCTTGTGATGATTGTAGGTGGTTCTATAGCAGGTACTCCAGCCCACCGACAGTAGTGCCTCCTCTACGTCCTATCAATTGTTTTGGTGAGCCCCTCTCCTCTCGGGGCCCAGTGTGGTTCATGCCACCTTTTCTTCCTGAGTTTCATTTTTGTATTTGTGTAGGGTATAGCTAGAGCCTTGTTACCGGCAAGTATTATATATAACTTCTTCGTACTCTTAGATGCTTCGTAGATAGGAAGTGTGGGTTATGTACTTATGTATTTTGGGCAGTATGACTTGTAGACCACGTAAAGTAAAATTGTGTGTTATTTATATTTTGTAAGTATTGTACTACATGTTGGTAATGACAGAATTCTATGGTTTAATTTCAGATTGTAAAAATGCGTCTTAATTATAATTGAATAATGTAAATCGAAAATCTCGGGGTAATACGTGAGAGGGAAAAAGGAATCCAGGTTCGCTTTACTGGGGCTACCTGGTCGAGTTCCGGTCGTGTCCCTTGGTTTTTGGGGCATGACAAACTTGGTATCAGAGCCTAAGGTTTTAAAAGAGTCCTAGGATGTCTCGGAGCCGTGTCTAGCAAAGCCCTTCTTATCGGTGTGTTGTCGACCACATCTATAATTAGGGGGTACACGGACATTTAGGAAATTACTCTTTTCATTTTTATTCTATATCGTGCGGTGAGGTGGAGAGTGAAAATGTCCTTGTCTAATTCGTGCTTTGTTCCGAAATTTTTCAGTAATGGCACCGAAGAAGAGAGCTCGACTCGGTCTTGAGGCCACTGCCACCCCAAGTATGGCTATGAATCATGTACCTGGTAGTGTTGGTGAGAGTGACTCCCCGGCCTTGAATTTGTCGGACCTTTATATTCCGGATCAAAGCATTCTTGTTCCTGCGGCGGTGGAGGGTGATGCAATCCCTCCCGTTGATATTCCTGATCCCTCTACGAATCCAGCTTCCGGTCCCAGTAGGTCCGTGGGGGACCTCGGAGGAGCTATTCATATGTTAACTCAGTTGGTAGCCGCTATGGCCCAAAGATCTCATGCTACCTCTGCGTCCTTCAGCGGACAGGGAGATTCCGCCGGCTCCAGAGTCAACCAGTTTCTACGGTTGGCCCCTCCAGAGTTCTCAGGTACGGATCCAGAGGCCGATCCACAGGAGTTTCTTGATGAGATGTGCAAGACCCTTCGGGTGATGAAGGCTATAGGGACAGAGGGGGTTGAGTTAGCTTCGTACAGGCTGAGGGGAGCAGCATATTCTTGGTTCGAGATGTTGGAGGGTTACCATGGAGAGGGAAGTCCTCCGGCTAGATGGAGCGAGTTCGTAGATGCGTTAATGGATCACTTTTTGCCTGCCGTGACTGTGGCAGCCCGTGCTACTGAGTTTGAGGTCCTCAAGTAGGGCAGTATGAGTGTTTGGGAGTACCACATGGAGTTCGTAAGGTTGTCCAAGTATTCTCCCCAGTTGGTGTCGACCATGGATGCTCGAGTTCGACGCTTTGTTCAGGGTCTCAGTCATTTGGTTGTGAATGAGGCTGCTACAGCGGCTTTGCACTTGGACATGAATTATGGGAAGATTGTGGGATTCGCCTAGGCTACGGAGGCTAGAAAGTTGAATATAGAGGCAGACAGAGAGAGTAGCAGCAGAACCCGGTCGGTGGGTCACTCAGGGAGCTCAGTTTCAGTGGGGAGACCAGTTCAGGGGAGGGGGCCATCAGGGCCATCCTAGTTTTATGCTCAGTCTTCAGCCAGTGCACCGCCATCCGTGCACCGTTATCAGCCAAATAGTCATAGGAGATCAGGATCCGACAGCATGAGACCCCAACAGTCAGGTCATCCCGGAGGATGGTTCCAGCTGCAGTGGAGGCCTCTGTGCCCTCAATGTGGATGGTTCCATACTGAGTCCTGTTATTTGGATCGCCCAATATGCTACACGTGTGGGGTGAGGGGTCATCTTCAGCGAGATTACCGTGCGCCCAGCCAGGGCATGGGTAGGGGGTTTGCCCAGTCATCCCATTCTTTAGCCGCCACATCTTCAGTGCGTCCTCCAGCTCCAGCAGGACGTGGTGTAATTAGGGTTGGGGCTCGTGCTAGAGGCGGACCCAGCATATTCTATGCTTTGAGTGGTCGCCATAACGCGGAGGCTTCTCCAGATGTGATCATAGGTATTCTGAATGTTCAAGCACTTGATTGTTATGCTCTTATTGATCCGGGGTCCTCCTTGTCCTATGTTATCCCGTTTATTGCTTCATGTTTTGGGATAGAACCCGAACAACTTCATGAGCCGTTCTCTGTATCAACCCCGGTTTGTGATTCTATTACAGCAGCGCGAGTCTATAAGAATTGTGTAGTCACGGTATGTGGTCGTGTTACCACGACCGATCTTATTGAGCTTGAGATGGTAGATTTTGATATTATTATGGGAATGGACTGGCTTTATTCGTGCTTTTCTAAGCTCGACTGCCGAACGAGAGTCATGAGACACGAGTTTCCTAATGAGCCGGTTATTGAGTGGAAGGGGAATGGTGTGGTGTCGAAAGGTAGATTTATCTCATGCCTTAAGGCCTCGTAGATGATTAAGAAGGGGTGTACCTATCATTATGTCCGGGTCGCGGACACCGCTTCAGAAGTGTCGGCCCCCGAGTCCGTGTCAGTTGTGAATGAGTTTCTTGAAGTATTTTCGGACGAGCTTCCAGGGATTCCGCCAGATAGAGAGATTGATTTTGGGATTGATGTACTACCAGATACGCAGCCAATATCTATCCCACCATACAGAATGGCGCAAGTAGAGTTAAGGGAGTTAAAGGAGCAGTTGAAGGATTTATTAGATAAGGGGTTCATTCGGCTGAGTGTGTCGCCGTGGGGTGCTCCGGTTCTTTTTGTTAGAAAGAAGGATGGGTCGCTTCGGATGTGTATTGATTATCGGCAACTCAACAAAGTCACTATCAAAAACAAGTATCCATTGCCTCGAATAGATGATTAATTTGATCAATTGCAAGGTGTGAGGTTCTTCTCCAAAATTGATTTACGGTCTGGGTATCATCAGTTGAAGATCAGGAAGCAGGATATTCCTAAGACCTCCTTCAGGACTCGTTATGGTCATTTTGAATTTTTGATAATGTCATTTGGGCTGACCAATGCTCCAGCAGCTTTTATGGATCTTATGAATCGGATTTTCGAGCCATTTCTAGACTCCTTCGTGATTTATTTTATTGATGACATCCTTGTCTACTCGCGGAGTCTGGAAGATCATGCTAATAACCTCAGAGAAGTCCTACGGGCTCTTCGTCATCACCACCTGTATGCTAAATTTTCGAAATATGAGTTTTGGCTAGAATCAGTCGCGTTTTTGGGTCATGTTATATCCAGAGAAAGGATTCAAGTTGATCCCTAGAAGATCGCAGCAGTGAAAGATTGTCCTAGACCAATGACCCCGACGGAGGTTCGCATTTTCTTGGGTCTAGCTGGGTATCATCGGAGGTTTGTGGAGGGATTCTCTACCCTCGCCTCCCCATTGACTAAATTGATGTAGAAAGCAGTGAAGTTCCTGTGGTCCGACGATTGTGAGAAAAGTTTTCAGGAGTTGAAGTCGAGATTGACTTCGACACCGGTATTGACCTTGTCAGAAGGTATAGAGGGATTTGTGGTTTATTGCGATGCTTCAAGGGTTGGTTTGGGGTATGTGTTGATGCAACATGGGAAGGTCATAACGTATGCCTCAAGGCAACTCAAGAATCACGAGAAACATTATCCGACGCATGATTTGTAGCTCGCGGTGGCGGTTTTTGCATTAAAACTTTGGCGGCATTATCTTTATGGGGTCTACGTGGATGTGTTCTCAGACCACAAAAGTCTTCAGCATTTATTCAAGTAGAAGGAGTTGAATCTAAGGCAGCGGAGGTGGTTAGAATTTCTTAAGGATTATGATATGAACATCTTGTACCATCCAGGAAAGGCGAATGTGGGGGCCAACGCACTCTGTCGGACGTCTATGAGTAGTTTGGCTTATTTGGAAGCGGATCAGAGGCCCTTGGCTCGGGAGGTTTATGAATTGGCCAGTTTGGGGGTTTGTCTTTCGACCTCAGCCGAAGGGGAGGTTATGGCGCAAAAAGGGGCAGAATCGACACTGGTAGCAGAAGTAAAAGAAAAGCAGTTTAGTGATCCAGCATTGGCACAGTTGAAAGAGGCAGTTCTGAATGACAAGATTTTGGCACTTTCACTCGGGAGCAATGATGGAGTGTTGTGATGTCAAAGTAGGCTTTGTGTTCCAGATATAGATAATCTTTGGGAAAGGGTAATGGCGAAGGCTCATAGCTCCCGGTATTCTGTGCACCCAGGTTCTACGAAAATGTATCATGATCTCCAGGAAATTTATTGGTGGAGCGGTATGAAGAGGGATGTGGCGGATCATGTATCCAAATGTTCAAACTGTCAACAGGTGAAGGCCGAGCATTAGAGGCCCGGCGGGTTAACCCAGCTTATGGAAATACCAACGTGGAAGTGGGAAATGATTAATATGGATTTCGTGGTAGGGTTACCTCACACTCAGCGCAAGTTCGACTCGATTTGGGTGATAGTGGATCGACTCACGAAATCAGCTCACTTTTTGCCAGTCAAGTCCACCGACATAGCAGAACGGTATGCCCAATTGTACATCAAGGAGGTAGTTAGACTTCATGGCACTAAATTTCTATTATCTCAGATCGAGGGGCCCGGTTTACAGCTAATTGTTTGGCAGAAATTTCAGCAAGGTTTGGGTACTCAGGTAAATCTCAGCACGGCCTTCCATCCACAGACTGACGTTCAGGCATAGCGGACTATTCAGACGCTCGAGGATATGCTACGGCTTGTGTTTTAGACTTCAAGGGTAATTGGGATGATCATTTGCCTCTTGTCGAGTTTGCTTATAATAACAGCTTCCATGTTAGTATCTTAATGGCCCCGTTTGAGGCATTGTACGGAAGGAGGTGTAGATATCTGATCGGATGGTTCGAGTTTGGTGAAGCAGAATTGTTAGGACCAGATCTTGTGCACCAAGCCATGGAGAAAGTTAGAGTCATTCAAGAGAGGATGAAAACTGCTCAAGGTCGTCAGAAATCCTATGCGGAGGTTCGTCGAAGAGAATTGGAGTTCCAGGTAGATGATTGGGTGTTCTTAAAGGTGTCCCCCATGAAGGGAGTGATGCAGTTTAGGAAGAAAGGGGAAGTTGAGCCCTAGGTACTCGAGCCATATCAGATTGCTCAAAGGATAGGACGGGTGGCTTATATGTTAGAATTGCCCCATGAAATGTCATAGTGCACCTAGTGTCCCATGTGTCTATCTTGAAGAAAGTGGTTGGAGATCCATCCGCCCTCGTGCCAGTTGGGACTATTGTGGTCAATGAAGAGCTATCATATGAAGAGGATCCGGTTGCTATTCTTGATAGGCAAGTCCGTAAATCGAGAAACAAAGAGATTGCTTCTGTTAAAGTGTTGTGGCGAATTCAACGAGTCGAGGAAGCCACGTGGTAAACAGAGAAAGAAATGAAAGAAAAATACCCCCATATGTTTTGGCAAGTGTAGTAGTGATCGTGTGAATTATGGTTCCAAGGCATTTTGATGTTGTACTCAGATTCGTGCAAAGGCACCCCATTTTTTTCTTTCCTCTCCTAATTGCCTTATTGTTGTAACTTTCCAATGCGTGCTAAAACTGTATACAAAGTTGTTAAAAAGGTGGTGTTCCACCTTTAAAGCAAATAAAAACTTCGTGAAACAAATGTGTTAATTAAGTGATTAATGGTAGTGTAGATTGATAATGGTTAAAAGAATTGTCTATGATCTATTGAGGTGATTGAACTGTATGGGGCGCACTGAAATGGCCCAAAGTAAGGTGCAAATTATGTGCCACTAATTGAATCTTATGCCAAATTGTGATGAAAAGAGGATGAGCTATATGTATTTATCATGGTAATTGGATATGTACAAGTGTTGAGGTAATGAATGGTATACCAGTTGTAGGGATAACAAAAATTGCGTAATGATGCTTGGAAATGTGTTTCGGGGGCTCTCTGACAGGTGGATAGGTCTAAATACAAAGGAGACTCTGGCGAAATTTTCTGAAAATACTGGAGTTAGTGTAAATTGGGAAGTTTGCATATCATGTTTTCAAAACCAAATGATTTCCAAAATCCTCATTCCAGGACGAATGATCTTAAGGGGGGAGAATGTAAAGACCCGTAAATGCCCGAATAAGCCCTCGAGTTGTTATATCTGTGGAAATTCTTAAAACGGACCTTGATTGTGTGAAAGTATCCCGGGATTTGAAGGAACTTAATTTTTCCAAAAATTTGGGATTTATGCGACGCACTATGCGATCACATAACGTGTATGCGACCGCATAGTGGTCGCATACACGGGCAGACCACTGCCCAACCGAAGGGGTTTTATGCGACGCACAATGCGATCGCATAACGTGTGTGCATACCGCATAGTGGTCGCATACTCGGGCAGAATGTTTTCAAAATTTGGCCCACCCGGGGGCCATTCTGCGGTCCAATATGCGGACCTCATGTCAGGAATGCGATCGCATTCCTGACCGCATATTCGACACAGTCTGTTAATTTTCTAAAGTTTTATACCCGACCCCAGTTTCATTTAACCCCTACCCCTTTCATTTTAACTGGTTTCTAAACAAATTAGAGAGAAGTAAGAGTGGGTTCTAAAGAGAGAGAAGTCCTCATCTTCCCCAAATTGGTTCTCCATCTCTACCCAGGCTCGAAAGTTTATCGAGTAGTAGTCATCTTCTTCATCATAAGAGGTAAGCCTTCACCCTATTTTCTCAAATTCCAGGGATTTAACTAAGAATAAAACATACATAGGTTGGTTCTTGGGAATGAAAAGTTGAGACCTTGCATGCATGTGAATAATCTTCCATAACCTACTAAAGGGAAGCAAGTAGAGTATTCTTTCACTAAAAAAGGGTTTAGTCAATCCAAGGGATCACATAGTGTTTGATAAAATGCCCAAATGAATTCGAGACTCCTAATTCTTAGGTAAATATGTCGCATTGTGAACTAGATTGACTGTGCTAGGCGGTTCGGTGAATTGCAATAGAAATTAAAAAGGGGAACTCGACTCCAGGTATGTATGGCTAACATTAATCTTTGTAAAATAACTTGTGGTGTTCGAGCATACGGTACATGTATTGTTATGAATATGTGTAACTGGTTGTCCAAGTTATGTTGAAGCGTGAAGTGTATTAATTGTTTGTCTTTAGTTGATCACCACACTACCATGCCATGTAAAATGGTGCTAGGAGGATCATTAATCTGAGAGTATGAATGTATATGATAAAGGCTATGTAAAGAAGCTGTATTCTTATTGCTGAAATCTTCTATGATTGAACAGTGATTTTCCATCTTTGATATGAGATGTGATTGCTTGGTGGGATCGGGTTGCGCGCCGCAATATGGGAGATAAGGGTGAGATGTGAGAAGTTATAAGGGTGTGATTGTGATTGTCAGGTGGGATCGGGTTTCACGCCGCAACAGTTGTCAGGTGGGATCGGGTTGTACGCAGCAACAATTGTCAGGTGGGATCGGGTTGCATGATGCAACAGAAACACAACAAATAATTTTGATTATCAGGTGGGATCGGGTTGCGCGCCGCAACAGAAGAAATAAGGGTGAAATGTGAGAAGGGACAAGGGTGGAATTGAGATTGTGATTATGATGAAAGTAAAATTGTGGAACTTCCATTGTGTATCTTTCTATGTCTTGTGCGGTGATTGTGTGACTCTCTGTCTGTCTCTTGCCTGTGCATTATTGAGTTTACTTAGAGTAAAGTTTGTTCATACATACCTTTACAATTCAAATGTATTGACGTCCCTTTGTCGGGGGCGCTACATTCTTGTGATGATTGTAGGTGGTTCTATAGCAGGTACTCCAGCCCACCGACAATAGTGCCTCCTCTACGTCCTATCAGCTGTTTTGGTGAGCCCCTCTCCTCTCGGGGCCTAGTGTGGTTCATGCCACCTTTTCTTCCGTATTTTCATTTTGGTATTTGTGTAGGGTATAGCCGGAGCCTTGTTATCGGAAAGTATTATATATAACTCTTTCATACTTTTAGAAGCTCCGTAGACAGGAAGTGTGGGTTATGTACTTATGTATTTTGGGCAGTATTACTTGTAGACCACGTAAAGTAAAACTGTGTGTTATGTATATTTTGTAAGTATTGTACTACATGTTGGTAATGACAGAATTCTATGGTTTAATTTCAGATTGTAAAAATGCTTCTTAATTATGATTGAATAATGTACATCGGAAATCTCGGGGTAATACGTGGGAGGGAAAAAGCAATCCAGGTCCGCTTGACTGGGGCTACCCGGTCGAGTTTTTGGGGCGTAACATATATAGGGATGGGCGAATGAATGGTTTACGAGGGGAGATCTAGTTTGATATAGTTGAGGGAACTGGAGCGGGATCGCTCCTGTTTGGATAGCAGTTGCTTGCCAGGTCACCTGCAAATAAGAATACTACAAGAATATATTGTGCATACAATTAAACATTATGCAGGTTCCCTTTGGACTATGAGAGTCGTCTTCGGACGGTTAGGAATGACGTCCTCAGACCATGATGTCCTGATCCACAAATCGTTTGATTAGAGTTTCGCAGGCAATGAAATGATGTTCTCGGCCCATGAAAATGGTGCCTTTGAACTATGGCTCCTTTGAATAATGATATGTAAATTTGATAGATATCGTCAGGACATGATATGGTGTCCTCCGACTATGAGGATGATGTTGCTAGGCTATGGCGACTTTGGATAGGTTGGTGATATTTCAGCCCATGAAATACAATAACATGATGTTGACAGGACAAGGCTTAGTCTTGCGAATTGGAGGGCAGAACTTAGCCTGAAAGAAGAGCAAAGTAGATAATACTTGAGAGACAACACTTAGTCTCGGTGAAAAGTAAATTGGAGGCAGAGGTTAGCCTCTTGCAGGTGTGGAGACTGATCTTAGTCTCATGCAAATGAAGGCAGAGATTAGCCCTATGCAGATGGAAGGCAGAGATTAGCCTTATGCAAATAGAAGTGAAGATTAACCTTATGCAAAATGCGGGACAGAGCTTAGTCCCATGCAGATGAAGGCAGAGATTAGCCTTCTGAAACAGAAGACAGAGATTAGCGTTATGCAGGGGAAGGAAGATATTAGACTTATGCAGAGTGGAGGTAGAGATTAACCTCATGAAAGGGAAGGCAGAATATAGCCTTATGCAAAAAAAGTAAACAACGAATAGTACCAGAATTTCTTAGCTGGTAGATATTTTGACATTGCGATAGTTGCAAGAATTGTTAATACGAAGCATGCTTATCCCATGTGTTGATATGCAAATTTCGGAAACTGAAATTTTTTTGAGAATTGTAACTTCGAAACATGTTTATTCTTTGTTCCTGCATCCAAAGAAAAATCATGAGTTATGTAGGTGGGGAGGTGGATTCGTGTTCCTGCTGGCTTTGCTTGACTCGTCCTGCTTGGACTGATGATCCTGTTCAAACCATCGGGGTAGTTTTTGATAAACAGGAAAGCATGCATGATATTTTAAAGACATAGTGAAAAATATATTTTTATGAAATTTAGATGAACCGATGACCTTGACAAGACCTGAGACATTGGAATCTCTCGTGCTACGAAAATTTGAGGATCCTCATCAAAATTCTGCCCAGTTAGATGGGTTGACATCTCCGACTGCTGCACATGCTACGATCAGCTAAAATTGCTTCGGAATTTTGAGGGTCCTCCTCAAAAAATTTCCCCAGTTTCCAATTACAAGGGAACTGAGATTTTTATTGAATTGTGACCGAACCCATAGGGCTGCCTACGTATCCCCTCTTAAATGGGAATCAGGTCAGGCGTAGTTCAATTTACATCATTTGAGAAAATCATAAAGAATTTCACATAGTATCGCTTGACTGCATCTGAATTGATTGGTTTTGGCCAGACTTCTCCGTCCATTTTTGTAAGAATAATAGCTCATCTTGTCAACACTCGCTAAACCATATACGTAACTTGCCAGTTGGGAGAGAATTTCCCTTTGGCTTCATCCTGATACGGAAAGATCTTCTTTAACACTAGTTTCCCTAGTGTTAACTGTCTAGGCTCGACTTTTTTGTTGAAAGCTCTGGTCATTCTGTTTTGATATAGTTGTCTGTGACATACTACATTCATTCTCTTCCCTTTTATGAGGGATAGTTACTTGTAATTGCTCCTTATCCATTCTGAATCGCTGAGCTCATCATTTTGTATGATTCTTAAGGAAGGAATCTCCACCTCGGTAGGAATAACAACTTCTGTGCCGTAAACCAGTAAGTAAGAAGTTGCCCCAATTGATGTACGGACTGAGGTGCTGTATCTTAGTAAGGCAAATGATAGCTTTTCGTGCCACTGTTTGTGCTTTTCTATCATCTGTCTTAATATCTTCTTGATGTTCTTGTCGGAGGCTTCTACAACTCCGTTCATCTGAGGTCTATAGGCTGTAGAATTCTTGTGTTTGGTTTTGAAAGTCTCGCACATGGCTTTCATCAGATCACTGTTGATATTGGATCCATTGTGGGTGATGATTGACTCTGGAACTCCGAATCGACAAACAATACAGTCGCAGACAAAGTCTACCACGACATTCTTAGTTACTGCTTTGTAAGATGTTGCTTCGACCCATTTGGTAAAATAATCAATAGCTACCAAGATGAACCTGCGTCCATTTGAGGCTATAGGCTCGATTGGCCCAATGACGTCCATTCCCCAGGCGGCGAATGGCCAAGGTGAGATTGTTGCATTGAGCTCATTTGGGGGTACTTTTATCATATCTGCATGTACCTGACATTGATAGCATTTTCGAACATACTCGATGCAGTCCGTCTCTATGGTCATACAGAAATTACCGGCTCTGAGTATTTTTTTGGCCAAGACGAAACCATTCATATGTGGGCCGCAGGTCCCAGCATGTATTTGTTCAAGTAGTTTGGAGGCTTCCTTTGCATTGACACATCTCAGTAATCCCGAATCGGGAGTTCTCCTGTATAGGGTTCCTCCGCTGTGGAAGAAACTGTTGGACAATCTCCGAAGCGTGCGTTTCTGAGTATGATTTGCATGCTCTGAATACTCTCCCTTTGTAAAGTATTCCTTGATGTCGTGGAACCATGGTTTTTCGTCCGCTTCTTCTACAACATGGGCACAATATGCCGGTTGGCTATGGATCTTTACTGGAAGAGGGTCAATGAAGTTCTTACCTGGATGCTATATCATGGATGATACAGTGGCTAGTGCATCGGCAAACTCGTTTTCAATTCTGGGGACGTGCCGAAATTCTGTCGTTGTGAACCTCTTTCTCAATTCCTGCACATGGTGCATATACGGAAGTATCTTGGAATTCTTGGTAGCCCATTCAACTTGCACTTGGTGTATAACCAAATCTGAGTCACCAATTACCAGCAACTCCTGAATATTCATGTCAATGGCCACGTTGAGCCCTAAGATGCAGGCTTTGTATTCCGCCATATTGTTGGTGCAGGGAAATCTGAGTTTGGCAGATACCGGGTAATCTTGATCAGTTTCCGATACCAAGACTGTTCCAATACCGACTCCTTTGAAATTGGCTGCTCCGCCGAAGAACATTCTCCAACCGTCAAAGGATCCTGCAATGTCTTCTCCTATAAAAAACACTTCTTCATCGGGAAAATACGTTTTCAGAGGCTCGTGTTCTCCTCCTACAAGATTCTCGGCAATATGGTCTGCCAATGCTTGTTCCTTGACTGCTTTCCGAGTCATAGACGATGTCGAACTCACTCAATAGGATTTTCCACTTATCCAGCTTGCCAGTAGGCATGGGCTCCTGAAAGATATATTTCAAGGGATCCATCCTTGATATGAGGTATGTTGTGTAGGCACAGAAGTAGTGCCTCAGCTTCTGGGCCTACACAACATACCTCATATCAAGGATGGATCACTTGAAATATATATTTCAAGTGATCCATCCTTGATATGAGGTATGTTGTGTAGGCACAGAAGTAGTGCCTCAGCTTCTGGGCCACCCAGGTTAGAGTACAACAAGTACATTCTAGTAGAGAATATTGTACCTCGTATGGAGTGAACTTCTGTCACGACCAAAATATCCCACCTTCGGCCATGAGTGCGTCTAACGTTGAACCCGCTAGACAAGCCAATGTTTGAACTAAATAAAACTTATTAACAATAAATACGAACAAGATAACCAAGGCTTCGATGGCCCACCATATAAAATTTAACAAAATAACCCAAAATACAACATAGCAATTTTCAAAATAAAACCCATAAACAAATCCCAGAACTGGTATCACATACTCACGGACTATCTAAGAGATTACTACAAAAAAAAGGTCTGAAATGAATACATAAGGCTGTCTTTGAAATACAAGGTAAGACAGAGCTGAAAGTGGAAAGTAGAAGGTGACATCAAGGCCCACGAACGTCTGCGGGTCTACCTCGA
>ML284925.1:0-53400 GCA_005239495.1 Nicotiana undulata
ACAGTTACAAGATTTTCTAGATAAGGGTTTCATAAGACCCAGTGTCTCGCCTTGGGGTGCACCCGGTTTTGTTTGTAAAGAAGAAAGATGGGTCAATGAGAATGTGTATAGACTACAGGCAGCTGAATAAAGTTACTATCAAGAATAAATATCCATTGCCGAGGATTGATGACCTATTTGATCAGCTTCAGGGTGCTAGAGTATTTTCAAAAATTGATTTGAGGTCAGGCTACCATCAGCTGAAGATTAGGGCGTCCGATATCCCTAAGACAGCCTTTCGTACGAGGTATGGGCACTATGAATTATTGGTTATGTCTTTTGGGCTGACTAATGCTCCAGCGGCCTTTATGAACTTAATGAATCGGGTTTTCAAGCCACATCTGGACTCTTTTGTGATCGTGTTCATTGATGAAATTCTTATATACTCCCGCAGCCGGGAAGAGCATGAGCAGCATCGCCGTATAGCACTCCAGACTTTGAGGGATAATCAGTTGTATGCTAAGTTTTCTAAATGTGAGTTCGGGTTAGATTCAGTAGCCTTTTTGGGTCATATCGTATCAGCCGAGGGTATTCAGGTTGACCCTAAGAAGATAGAGGCAATCAAGAACTGGACTAGACCCACCACAGCCACGGAGATTAGGAGTTTCTTGGGTTTGGCCGGTTACTACCGTCATTTTGTGGAGGGGTTTTAATCCATAGTAGCCCCAATGACTAAATTGACTCAGAAAGGTGCCCCATTTTCATGGTCAGATGAGTGCGAGGCGAGCTTTCAGAAGCTCAAGAAAGCCTTGACTTCAGCACCAGTGTTGGTGTTACCATCATATTCGGGTTCTTTCACGGTATATTGTGATGCTTCTCGAGTTGGCCTTGGAGCAGTGTTGATGTAGGATGGCAGGGTGATCGCATATGGGTCTCGTCAGTTGAAAGTCCATGAGAAGAATTACCCTATTCATTATTTAGAGTTGGCAGATATTGTACATGCTTTGAAAATGTGGAGGCATTATCTTTATGGTGTGCCGTGTGAGATTTTTACTGACCGTCGCAGCCTCCAGTACTTATTCAAGCAGAAAGATCTAAATTTGAGGCAGCGGAGGTGGTTAGAGTTGTTAAAATATTATGATGTCACTATATTGTATCACCCGGGGAAGGCCAATGTGGTGGCCGATGCATTGAGTAGAAAGGTGGTGAGTATGGGTAGTCTTGCGTATATCCCAGTTGGCAGTAGACCGTTGGCTTCAGACATTCAGACTTTGACTAACCAGTTCGTGAGGTTGGATATTTCTCCCAGCAATGTCCTATCTTATGTTATCACTCGGTCTTCTCTAATTGATCGTATCCGAGAGCGGCAGGATGATGACCCACATTTGGCGGTCCTTAGGGACACGGTTCGACACGGCGATGCCAAGAAGGTTACAGTTGGAGATGATGGCGTTTTGAGTATGCAGGGTAGGTTGTGATTGCCTAATGTTGATGGCCTCCGTGAATTGATCTTGAGGAGGCTCACAGCTCCAAGTATTCTATTCACCCAGGTGCAGCAAAAATGTACCAAGATTTGAAACATCCTTATTGGTGGAGAAGGATGAAGAAGGACATTGTGGCTTATGTGGCTCGTTGCTTAAATTGCCAGCAGGTAAAGTATGAGCATCAGAGACCTGGTGGTTTGCTTCAGCAGATAGATATTCCTGAGTGGAAGTGGGAGCGTATCACTATGGACTTCGTTGTTGGACTCCCACGGACTCAGAGGAAATTCAATGGGGTTTGGGTTATTATGGACAGGCTGACTAAGTCATCACACTTCATTCCTGTGGCTAGTACTTATACTTCAGAGCGGTTGGCTGAGTTGTATATTCAGGAGATTGTTCGCCTTCATGGGGTGCCCGTGTCTATCATTTATGATCGGGGTACACAATTTACTTCGCACTTTTGGAGGGCAGTTCAACGTGAGTTAGGTACCCGAGTGGAGTTGAGTACAACATTTCACCCTCAGACTGACGGGCAGTCCGAGCGTACCATTCAGATATTGGAGGACATGCTCCGCGCTTGTGTTATTGATTTTGGAGGTTCATGGGATCAGTTCTTGCCGTTAGCATAGTTTGCTTATAATAATAGTTATCAGTCGAGCATTTAGATGGCTCCTTATGAGGCGTTATATGGTAGACGGTGCAGATCGCCAGTTGGATGGTTCGAGCCAGGAGAGACTCGGTTGTTGGGTACCGACTTGGTTCAGGAGGCCTTAGATAAGGTCAAGATTATTCAGGAGAGACTTTGTGTAGCTCAGTCTAGGCAAAAGACTTATGCCGATCGTAAGGTTCGTGATGTAGCATTCATTGTTGGAGAGAGAGTATTGCTTCGTGTGTCGCCCATGAAGGGTGTTATGCGGTTTGGGAAGAAGGGAAAGTTGAACCCTAGGTATATCGAGCCGTTTGAGATTCTTGATAAGGTTGGGGAGGTAGCTTACAGACTTGCATTGCCTCCAGGGTTATCCTCAGTTCATCCGGTATTCCATGTGTCTATGCTCCGGAAATATCATGGTGACCCGTCCCACGTGTTAGATTTCAGCTCTGTCCAATTGGACAAAGACTTGACTTATGAGGAGGAGCCGATAGCTATTTTAGACCGACATGTTCGCCAATTGAGATCTAAAAGTTTTCCTTCAATTCGAGTGCAGTGGAGAGGCCAGCCCATTGAGGCAGCTACTTGGGAGTCTGAGTCAGACATGCAGAGTAGATACCCACACTTGTTCGCCACTTCAGATAATTTTCTATGTCCGTTCGAGGACGAACATGTGTTTTAGAGGTGGAGATTGTGACGACCCAAGGGGTCATTTTAGAAAATTAGACTTTGTTCCATGCTTAATAGCCATAAAAAAAACTAAAATTAAATACCTCGATTCGCGTGCGTAGTCCGGGCGTGAAACCGGAAAGCTTTTATGTAAAAATATGAGAAATAGTGATTTTTAGAATTTAAATTTGATAAAACTTGATTTTGGTCAACATTTTGATTAAACGGACCCGGACCGTGTTCCGACGATCCCGGGAGGTCCGCAGTAAAATATGGGACTCGGGCGTATGCCCGAAAATGAATTCCGAGGTCCCAAGCCTTAGAAATCAATTTTTGAAAGAATTTTTTTTTGCTGAAATGTTCATGAATTAAAGAAAATAAATAATGCTAGAAATCATTGGTATCGGGTCCATATATTGGTTCCGGAGCCCGGTACAGCTTTGTTATGATATTTAAAGGTTAACGGTGAAATTTTGTGAAAAACGGAGTTCGTTTGACGTGATTCGGACACCCGGTTGAGAAATTATGAACTTTAAGAGTTTTTGATGAAAATGATGAGTTTTGAGGTTTAATTCAAAGATTCACATGTTATTTTCATGATTTTATCACACGAGCAAGTCCGTATGATGTTTTTAGACTTGCGTGCATGATTTGTTTGGAGCCCCGAGGGCTCGGGTGAGTTTCATATAGGCCACGGGGTGTTTTACACTTGAAAATAACTGCTAGTTTTTTTTTTACTGCTGGTGTCCAGGTATTTGTCCTGTGCGATCGCATAGGGAAGTCCGCGATCGCACAGAGTAAGTTGGAGGGCCTGTTTAGAACCTGTTGCGAACGCAGCACAACGCGTGCGATCGCGGAGCACTGCCCAGGTAAGCTATGCGATCGCACAAGCTACCCCGCGACCACACTGTGTTAAAATAGACCTGGGGGAGGGGAGGCCAATACCCTGTGCGATCGCACCCCTCGCCATGCAACCGCACTTCCTAGTTTCCCCATACCCTGTGCGATCGCATGTAATTATCCGCGATCGCACAGGGCCCCAGCCCACCTAATATAAAAGCGAACTTAAAACCGGGCAGAACCCTTTCTTCTCCAAATTTTCGAGGTTCCAGCCCTAAAAATGATTTTTCTTCAACAATCTTCATCCCCAATTCATAGGTAATCAATTCTAAACCTTGTTCTTTCAATTCCTTACTATTTCGCATCACTTTTAAAGTAAAAACAAAGAATTTTTATGGTAAAAATCTAGGATTTGGGTAGAATTAGGGAGTTTTGTAAAAATTAAATTTTTATATTAAATTAAGGTCGGATTTCAAAACAAATAGCATATTTGGTTTCGTGGGTGAATGGGTAATCGTAAATTGGTCTGAACCCCGAGTTTAGACCAAGCGGGCCCGGGGTCGGGTTTTCACTTTTTTTTGAGAAAACTTAGGAAAAATTATATTTTTCAATAAAGTTAGTTCCTTTAGAATTAGTTAATGACATAAGTTAATTTTGATTATATTCGAGCAAGTTAGAGGTGAATTCAAAAGGAAAAGCAATAGTTGAGCATTGAGTTGGCCTGCAGAATTGAGGTAAGTGTTTGGTCTAACTTTGGCTTGAGGGAATATGATTCCCCACTTGTTTGCTATATGAATTGCATGGGCGTGGTATATAGGTGTGGTGACGAGTATCTATGCACCACCCAAAGTGTTTGCTAAAACATGATCCCCTTTCCCGTTCCCCACTTATTTGATTATTGTCTTAACTGTTACATGTTCATTATTGTTTTTATGACTATTTGGCCTTGTTGAATTATTGTTAGTTATTGTTGTGATTGTTTGGAAAGAATATTGGTTGTTTGAGTTTGTTTCCTCGTGATATAAATATGGCTGAGAGGTTTGGTATTGTTTTTATGGAATAAATGTATATATATTTTGATATTCTTGTTGGTTTCATGGTTGAGAGGTTATTGATGAAGTCATGAGAAAAATGCAGTTTATTATTTATAATTGTTGAAGCAAAAGTATTGTGAAAGGCTTGGCCTGGTTTGTGAAATTTTGAATAAACTGATATGATATGTCTAGTGGGAGCGGGTTGCACGCCGCAACAAGGAGTGATAAGGGAGGACAGGTGAGATCGGGTTGCACGCTGCAACAGGAGTAATAAGGGAGATATTTCCGGGAGGAGCAATAATGGAGGACAGGTGGGAGCGGGTTGCACGCCGCAACAAGGAGTGATAAGGGAGGATATTTATATTTATATTTTATTGATTTCTTTTCAAGAAAAAGGAAATAAAAATTTTGAAAGGATAAAATATCTATTTTACTACTCTTTAAAATATTTTAGCACTATTTTGTTCAAAGTTAAAGTTTGAAACTTTGAAGAGTTATTTGAGAATTGGTTATAGCTGAGTTAACTTATATTGTTGCAGTACTCATTTATCTATTTGTTTAGACTTCTTTCTGGCTTTATTATTATTGTTGTTATCGATTATATTGTTGAAGCCCGACTTAGCCTCGTCACTACTTCGTCGAGGTTAGGTTATGCTAAAGTAATTAATTAAGGAAAATTAGTTAATCGACTTCTAACATTGGCTTGCCTAGCAAGTGTGGTGTTAGGCGCCATCACGATCACTAAGGTTGGGAATTTGGGTCGTGACAAGTTGGTATCAGAGCACTAGGTTTACTTAGGTCTTAGTATCCACGAGCAAGCTTAGTAGAGTCTGAAGGATCGGTACGGAGACGTCTGTACTTATCTCTCAGAGGCTATTGAGTTAGGAAACAACTCCATTTTTATTTCTATTCTATCGTGCAATTCTTGTATCTCAAATGCTAATTTGGATTCTTCTATTCTCTCGCAGATGGAGAGAACACGTGCTTCATCTTCCGCTGACCAGAATTTCGGACCTCCAGCAGCAGCAGCTCCTACTAGGGGCACAGGCCGAGGCCACGCCAAAGGCCGAGGCAGGGGCAGGACTCAGCCCGTTGCTCAGGCAGCAGCCACAACTGCGGAACCCCAGATTGATATTAATGAGGGGGTTCCGACTCAGACTGTCCCAGTAGGACCAGCTCAGGTTCCCGAGGGGTTTATTGCTACCCCAGTTCTTCAGGATGCTTTGGTCCGTTTAGTGGGCCTTATGGAGAGTGTGGCCCAGACTGGCACCTTTCCTGTTGCAGCAGCCGTATCTCAGGCTGGAGGAGGGGTCCCGACTCCTACTACCCACACTCCAGTTCAGACTCCAGTGGCCAATCCTATTGGGGTAATTCAGCTAGTCGCAGCAGTGCCGCCCGCTAATGGGGCAGCCATGTCATCGGATGCTTTGTGGAGACTTGACATGTTCATTAAGCTATTTCCTGTCCATTTCAGTGGTGCTACTTCAGAGGACCCTCGGGAATATCTGGACATTTTTCATGAGGTGTTGCGTAATATGGGTATTTTGGAGACCAATGGGGTCGATTTTGCAGCTTTTCAGATGACTAGTTCAGCCAGGAAATGGTGGAGAAATTATTTGTTGACTAGGCCAGTGGGATCACCAGCTCTGACTTGGGATCAGTTTTCTTATCTCTTTTTGGAGAAGTTCTTACCTGTCACTACTTGAGAGGATAAGCGTCGTCAGTTTGAGAGACTCCAGAAGGGTAACATAACGGTGACTCAGTATGAGACTCGTTTTGTGGATCTGGATAAACATGCTATGCTTATATTGCCCACCGAGAGGGAAAGGGTCAGGCGGTTTATTGATGGCCTTGCTCAGCCCATCAGGTTGCAGATGGCCAAGGAGACAGGATCCGAGATTTCTCTTCAGGATGCAGCTAATATAGCTAGGATGGTTGAGTCAGTTCTTGGGATGGGAGGTCAGGGGTCAGACAAGAGACCTCGCCATTCCGGTGTTTTCAGTGGTGCCTCATCTGGAAGTAATAATAGAAGGCCCGCCCGGCAAGTCTTTCTAATATCTGGTCAAGAAATGGAAATGGAAAATGATCCTTTCGGGTCACCTTGTTCAGTTTCCTGTAGTCCAAGTATACCCTCCATCCAGTCACGATCCAAGTAGGGATCAACTCATTCTTCTCATTTTTCACCACAGTCCTACCCCCTTTTTTTTGGCACACATCGCACCGGTGAAGTCCATGCACTGTTTGTGATTGGATAGATAACCCCTGCATCAAGCCATTTGATAATCTCCTTTTTTACCACCTCTTGCATAGCCTCGTTCAACCTCCGTTGATGTTCCACAGACGGTTTTGCATCATCCTCAAGTATAATTTTATGCATGCAAAAGGCGGGGCTTATGCCCCGAATATCAGCTAGGGTCCATCCAATTGCCTTCTTTCTTTCTTTGGAGCACTTCAAGAGTGGAGTTTCCTGCACTTTGGTTAATCAAGCAGAAAGAATAATAGGTAATGTAGAAGTAGGGCCCAAGAATTCATACATGAGGTGTGATGGGAGAGGCTTCAACTCCAAGGTTGGTGGCTCCTCGATCGAGGGCTTTGTCGGTGGAGTTTTCCGATTTTCCAAATCTAAGGAGAGCTTTTGGGGTCCATAAGAGTAGGATCCCATTCCTTGCAATGCATTCGCACATTCAACCAAGCCATCCCTTACATTGTCTTCATGGTTCAACAAAAACGCTTCCATAGGATCTTCTACATTGATCATTGCACTTGTATCATCAATTATCACTTACGTCACAAGATCAACAAAAGAGAACACCTCAGTACTATTCGGCTTCCTCATTGATTTGCACGCGTGGAAGACAACCTTTTCATCGCCCACCCGGAAGGTGAGCTCACCGGTTTCCACATCTACCAAATCCTTCCCTATTTCTAGGAAAGGCCTTCCCAAGATAATCGGCACCTCATAGTCGACTTCACAATTGAGAATCACAAAGTCAGCAGGCAAGATAAACTTGTCGACCCGTACAAGAACATCATCAATAATACTAAGGGGCCGCTTCATTGTTCTATCCTCCATTTGAAGTCTCATTGAAGTTGCTCTCGGTTGGCCAATTTCCAAAGTTTTGAATATTGAGTAAGGCATCAAATTGATACTTGCACCCAAATCACACAATGCCTTTTCAAAATCCGCAATCCCAATGGTACAAGGGGTAGTAAATGATTCGGGATCTTCTAGTTTGGTAGCCATCGAGTGCACAATGGCACTAACTTGGTGATTCATTTTGACGGTCTAACATTCCATATATCTCTTTTTAGTCACCAAGTCTTTCATAAACTTGGCGTATCCCGGCATTTGCTCAAGATCTTCCACTAATGGCACGTTGATTGACAAGCTTTTCATCATCTATATGAACTTCTTGAATTGATTTTCATTCTTTTGCTTTGCCAGTCTTTGAGGATAAGGTGGAGGAGGCCTTGGCAAAGGAGCCTTGGCTTTTGGCACTACCGGCTCCGGTATGTCTATCACGTGTTCCCTAGACGGGTTCACGTCATTTTGTGTCTCCTCCTCATTGTTATGGATATAAATCCTCACTTCACCAATTAATTGCTCTTCACCCACTTGTTCATCAACTACAGGAACATCATCATTTTGAATTTCATCATTATCACACACAACTCTCTTTTGCATGGAGGTACTTGCTTCACCACCTCTACCACTCCTTGTGGTCACCGCCATTGCATGCTCAGTATTGTTATTGTTCCCACCCTTCGATTTTACTACCGTGTCACTAGGTAGTGCCCAGCATTGCGACATTTGACCCATTTGAACCTCAAGATTTCGGATGGAGGTAGTGTGGGAGGCAATTTGAGCATCAGAATCGGCAGTCCTCTCCATCATCTGTTTGAATATATTCTCGATCCGTCTCATATCATTTCTTGACGAACTTTGACCTTGAGATTGATATGGAGGTGGATTGTTGGGTTGGTGATACATCGGGGGCCTTTGAAAGCCCGACCCCCGATTTCCATTTTCGCCCCAATTGTTGTTGTTATTGCCATTCCAATTGTTGTTGCCACCCCAATTCTGATTATTGTTCCTCCGATTATTTGAGTTGTTGTTGTTGTTCCAGTTTCCTTGCCCTTGATTGTTCCAGTTATGATTATTCCTTTGAGATCTCCATTGTTGGTTTGGAGCATTGCTCCTCTATCCTTGATAGTTGTTTGCATACATCACATCCTCACTTTGGTCATCATATGAATCATCATTGTTGTAGCCACTTCCACTTCGCTCATTTTGATCATTATTGCTTTGCATTTGTTGACCACATTGTCTTTTCATGTTGACCATTAGATTGACCCCTTCCATTGCATGTACTTGCTTTGGTCCTTGGATTTGCTAAAGCTGTGCTTTGGCAAGCTGGTTCATAGTTGTTGTTAACTCATCTATGGCTTGTCCATGGTCTTGGAGTTCCTTATGAAGATTGATCACACTCGGGTCACCTTGAGGAACGTTTGCCCGAGTTTTCCACGCTGAAGAAGTGTAAGCCATTTCATCAAGAATGTCACAGGCTTCTGCATATGTCAGCTTCATAAAATTCCCCCCCAGCTAGCTGGTTCACCACACATTTATTGATTGTGTTTATATCCCGGTAAAATGTCTGTTGGATCATAGCTTCTGTCATGTCATTATTAGGGCATTTCTTGACCATAGTTCTATATCTCTCCCAAATTTCATGAAGAGTCTCATTGGGTTCCTGTTTGAAAGCTAAGATTTCATCTCTTAAAGCTGCCATATGTCCGAGTAAGAAAAACTTGGCAATAAACTTGTCCGCCAACTCATCCCACGTAGTGATGGAATGGTTGGGGAATTTTTCAACCCAATCCAATGCTTTCCCTCTAAGAGAAAAAGGGAACAGTCTCAGTCTCAATGCATCCTCTGATACGTTTGTCTATTTGTTTCCCAACAGGTATCTACGAATCCCTTGAGATGTTTATATGCATTCTGGTGGGGAGCACCTATGAAGTACCCTCGCTGCTCCAATAAAGTCAACATCACATTTGTAATCTGTAAATTGCCCGCCCGGATTCGGGGTGGGACAATCGCACTAGCATATCTTCATTTGGAAGCACCCGAGGAGATGCTCTTGGAGGAGGTGGGGGAGGGTATGGAATACTTTCATTGGCTTGGTGGCCTCATCTTTGAGCTTGAGGCACCAAATGAGCCTCATCATCACCATTATTGTCTACCTCATCCCCCGGAAGAACATTTCCAAGAGGATCATCCATTTGTACCTAAAGAGATTAAAACACGCAAGTTAGTAAAGTAGAATGAAAGAAAAACAATACACACAACTAGTCAGATAGATAGTCAAAACCGTTTAACTCCCTGGCAACGGCGCCAAAAAGTGATCGGCTCCAACCCTGCACCACTATACAATAGTGAGGAGGGGTCAATGTAGCTTTTACCTGAGAGGTCGGGATCGATATCCACGGGGAGTTATAAGTTGGGAATTGGGTTCCTATCCGACCTAGCTATGTATTTTTTCTTTAATTACACTTCTAGTCATGAGTGGGTTTGATTCTATTCTAGTTGTAGTACTATTGATTACTAAGAATAAGCTAAGTATAATGTTTTTGTAAGGGTTTTCTCAATTGATAAAAGGCACTAGGGAAGCGACTTACACCTAGCGAGTATCTAATGGGATCTAGAATTTAGGACAAACTTGTTGTATCTGGGATCGTGATATAACCTCACACTTAATTACTCACCCTATACCTCTCGGTAGTTTGGGTGACTTTGCCTGAATTGGCTTTCTCAAGCCTAATTTGGTGTTCAAATAATGCAAGTGAAATTGGCTCAAGTCAGGTATTACTATCTCTAGGTTTAACCCTTTAGTTGGGGCTATCAATCTCTTGAATTCACCCCAATTTCTTGTTAGCCTATTTTACCTAGACTTGGGCCCTCTTTCTCAAGAAGAGCCCTAGTAAAAAGGCATGAATCAGTGTTTGCAACCACCAATTCAACATATAAAGCATGCAACAAGCTAAATATCACTAACCCATAAATAAATAAGCCTTAGAATTGAAGACCCGTTAGATACCCACACTATGGTTGGGTCACAACCCTAGCTAATGGGTCTAGCTACTCATAATCAAGGTAGAAATCAAAGATGGAGATGAGTTATAAGTCATAGAACGTAACTACAAGAATAAAATCTAAATTTATAAGCTAAAACTACTCTAAAATTACTCAAAGAGGAAAAATGTTGTTGTTCACGAGCTCCCTAGTACAGAAGATGACCTAAAAATGTGACAAAGAACTATTTATACACAACTAAAATTACTGGACAAAAATGTCCGTACGGAGGTTTCGCTGTCAGCGAAATAATGGGTGCCTCAGCGAATGGACTTTCGCGGCCGCACAATAACGAGCGCGGACCGTGTTTCTTCAAATTTGGACTTAGACTGGGTTGAGTTTCGCGGACAGCATAAAAATGGTCGCGTCCGCATTGGCATCAACCCCAGCCGCGTAAAATATTCGCTAACCACGTCTGGTAGTTTTACTCCACTTGCAACTCTCTGAAACATAGCTTTCGCCCCCAGCGGAATTCTCACCGCCTCAGTGTTAGATGGCTTCGCGGTCGCGTAATTTGGACACGGTTCTATGCTTGACCCAAGGTTTCCAGTTCTCTGCTTCTTCAACTTCCGCTCTCAGCGGAATTATGCTCGCGGCCACGCTTTTGTAGCGCGGTCACCGGTCAATACTGAGCTCCATTCCATCTCTCTTAACCTCACCTTCGTGGCAGCCCTCAGTAATCCGCCTTAGCGGAAGAACTTACGTTGTAGTGTTAAAGTGGCGCTAACAGCGTTCCAGCAAAGTTTAGGACTTCTGCAAGTTTGGCTCCTTTATGAGTTTGTTTTGTCTTCTTTGCCTCCTTTTGACCAAAACCTGCACGTAAGCACCTTGAGTTAGTTTTCGGGAATACCTTAAAGCATCTTTTCCCCAAAACCTAAGCAAAAGAGAGTAAATAGTAGGTTAAAATCCCTAGTTATCAGTGCTATTTTTGGGAATTAACGATTTAGTTTGTGGCTTAATCTTATGTGTGAAATGTTTGGGATATGTGTGATGGTAAAAATGGTCATTTATATGGTTGTGCTTATATTTCTTATCCTCACTAAATCCCTTATATGATGATTTTGTTTTTTCTCTTAAAGTTAATAGGAACAATAAAGTGAAGGTTGATAACATGAACAAGATCAAGGATATGTTAAAATGTCTTGTGATGAGAAACAACTATTTATACAAATGCTAGAGGTAGTTATTCACAATCTGGAGGCTCAATTGTTTCAACTGGTTAAAACTTTGGCCAAATGGCCTCGGAGCCACTTAAACTTGTATCAGTTTGCAAAGCCGATACATGAACTTATATTTTTCCCATTTGAGTACTTCAACTTGACAAAATGGGTACTAATAAACACACCCACCAGAGCGTGTACATCAATTGCGCTGACATGTACACCACGTCATATACTAAACAATTTATTACTTGACATGTGGTATTTGTGGGTCCCATTTTAAAATACAAAATTAACAAAAAAAAAGTTACAAATGCAAAAAAGAAAAAAAAACACCTGAAACATACTACCCCAAACCATCCCCTTCTTCTTCGTTCATCCTCCTCCCTTCTTTTCCTTACTCTTATTTCTTCTCCTTTCTCTTTTTCTTCATTATTCTTTCTCATCACTATGGTCATGATTAGGCCATAAAAAAAATTATTTTGGAATTTCAAAAAATATTAATAGACATCCATGATTTTGAGAGTGAATGTTACCCAATATCATGGTAAATCTTCCTTTTTTCGTTGAAATTTTGACAAAGATGAATTCGATGATAAAATAATGATAAAGCTCGTCATTTCTTCCGACCATCGGTGTTTCAGGGAGATTGGGACGGAAATAGTGAATGGAAGCTAGCAAATGAAAGAAAAGATTTTTGAGGGGGAAGATGAAGGGAGAAGAAACAAAGCAAAAGGAGGGGAAGAGAAATTAGGATTAAAAATAAAAACCATTAGATAAATGTGGTGGGAGTTATGTTAGGAAGATGAGAGATTTGGGAGGGGAGGAGAGAGAAATTAGGATAAATAATGAAAAAAATTACAGAAAGGAGGTGGAAGTTCTAGGAAGACGAGAGGATTGGGAGGGGAGGGGAAAAGAGAAGGGAAATGTCTTTTTCTTTTTCTTTTTTTGTTTTTCCTTGTTATTTATATTTTATTCTAACTTTAATTCTTTTTAGTAAAAATAATACTACTCACGCGCCTTGGCAGCTTGATTTGCACACAGCTTAGCCATGTCAGCTACAGTGCTTCCACATAGGCATGGTCAACGGTCAAAAGTGTTTATTAATACCCGTTTTGTCAAGTTGGAGTGTTCAAATAGAAAAAATATAAGTTCATGTATCGGCTTTGCAAACTGATACAAGTTTAAATGGCCCCGAGACCATTTGGCCTAAAACTTTTAATGATCAACGAGCCAATATTATGGATAGTAATCAAGAAGAGATTGATTAGAGGAATATATTGACATTCAAATGGAGGAGTTAAGAGTTGAATGTCAACCATAGAACCAAATGGCGTTTGATGATGCTGATAATGAAGAAGTGGTACTAGATCAACCAAAGACATATTGCAAATGCAATTTTAGCCGATTATAGTTTTTGTCAAGAAGAGAATATCGATAATAAGTTAAATCTTCAGTTTGAGCGCATTGGTTCTCATTCCAAGTACTTTTCGATATTATATACGAAAGGAGATACGAGAATCGATTCTTACCAGCCTATGCAACAATCAAAGGATGAGATATATGAGTCATACATTCTGAAATTTTAAGGTTGTTTACGCAAGGTGATACTCCTCGGTTAATAGTCAAAAAGTATAGAAGGAATTATTTAATTTTAAGTTGTATGAAGAAGGGTAAAACTATGCCCCCATGCATTTTTCTAATTTATCATGTTTTCTTTTTATTATTTTGGAACAGCATAAAATATTCTGCATATTGTTAGAAGGATCGAAATTATCTAAATATAACACGTGTAACAATTAAATACCACTAAATATGCCATAGCAGAATTACATAAATATTTATTACTAATAAATTATTATTTAAAGTTATTGAGAAAAGTGATAAAATTATTATTTATAACTCGTGTGACAATGATATATCACTAAATATATTGCTTGTACAAGCCACCAACCCGAAGAAAATAATCATTACAAAAACATTGGACATAATTATTAGATTCCCAATATTGTCAAAGAGATTAATGTCAGGTATCACAATAGTAGCTAAAAAGATTGTGAAATAAAATATAAAGTGCAAGAATATACATTCTTAATAGTATAAACAATATTTCGGAAAAAATGTGTGAGTTTAACTGAAAGCAGACAATATCATATCATGAAAGCGAACAATATCTTTGGATCAGTTTTAGCCCAACAATCTCTTTGGATGAAAGCTGTGCCTTCCACTATATAATCCCCTGTCAATAGCCTTCAGTTTCAATAACCAAAACTAGAACTAATTAGGAAGCCATATTCCCATAATGGGTTTTAACGTATCCTCCATTAAAACATCTTCAGATGGAATATGGCAAGGAGAAAATCCTTTGCACTATGCTTTCCCATTGTTAATCATTCAAACTACCATAGTTGTCTTCCTCAGTCGCTGCCTTGCTTTCCTCCTCAAGCCCCTCCGGCAACCCAAAGTCGTCGCTGAGATCCTTGTAAGTTCCTCCACCACCTTATCCCTGCATTTCAAGAAATAATACTTCGTGTAAGTTCACGAAAGAGAGTTAAAGTTGTCTCTATATGACGTATAGATCACGGCAGTGGCGAAACCACATGGCCATAAGGGTGGCCAAAGTCAAAAAATTACACTGTACTGTATGAAGGTAAATATTAGGTTTTAGAGGTATTTAACACACCTGTCAGAATTTTTTTTTCACTTCTTTCAAATTTGAACACCCTTGGCATAATTCTTACTTCGCCACTGGATCACGGGTTCGAGCCGTAGAAGCAGTAACTAATGCGTGCATTCGAGTAGGTTATCTACAACACACCTCTTGAACGACCTTTCCTGAACCCTGTGTGAATGCGAGATTTTGTGCACTTTTTCATAACTGCAATATTCTTGGTTGAGACTGGCCTATAAGTACTAAATTCCAAAAGATAAAAAAGGGTAGTCCAATGCACAAATCATATTCAAGCAGGGTTCGGGAAGAGCCGCACCTCAAGGGTGTAATGTAGACAATCTACCATAATGCAAGCATTAGTGGCTGCTTTCGTACCTCGAAATAGTAATCTATAGGTCACACGAAGATAACTTTACCGTTGTTCCAAGGCTCTCCTTCACTACACTCCAAAAGATAACGTTTCATTTTTGTCATTGCAGGCTGGGATTATGCTTGGACCATCAGCTTTTGGTAGGAACGAAGTGTTCACGCGCTGGATATTTCCAACATGGAGCACTCCGATTCTTGAATCTGTAGCAAGCATAGGGCTCTTATTCTTCTTGTTCCTCGTTGGACTAGAATTGGACTTGAAAACCATACGTAAAAGTGGAAAGAGAGCTGCTGGAATAGCTTTTGCAGGAATTTCTCTGCCCTTTGTTTTTGGCATTGGAGTTGCTTTTCTTCTAAGAAAAGTAATCAAAGGGGTTGACAGAGTTGGATATGGAGAATTTTTCATATTCATCGGAGTTTCACTTTCAATCACGGCCTTCCCTGTTCTTGCTCGAATCCTCGCAGAACTAAGGTAAGGTTATATAGGTTGAACTGTGTGATCATTATGTTGTCCCTCGTGCATTAGCGAAGTCAGAAATTTATACCAAGAGATTCAAAAGAATGTATATCAAATTATCGGAATTTAAACTTGTGACCTCAAACAACTTTTTGAACCCTTCTACCCCTTCATGCATCGTAGAATATTCCCTTATACTACTAGAAATTCCGGAAAAATCATCCAAAAAAACCGACCAAAGTTGGTCGGTAATGGCTAATAACTGCCTAAAATACGACCATTAACGTGTGGTCGGTATTTTGAAGGTTGAAAGGGCATACCAACCAAAGTGGTCGATCAATTAAATTCAAAAAACAATTGCCGAAAAAACCGACCAAAGTTGGTCGATATTTTAATTATGTAATTAAAAAATGCACCATTCGGGAATCGAACAGGGGTCTGTATTGTGCCAGGATACTAGTTATTCTACCACTAGACCATTGGTACATTTTGTTTTAAGACTGTCCTTTATTTCATTTATACTCTTTAATAGTATTTTCGCACGAAAATACCAACCAATGTTGGTCGGTTCTATTAAAAAAAAATACCGACCGAATTCGGTCGGTTTTTTAAAATGACCGGCCGAATTAACCGACCGATTTTGGTCGGTTTTTTTAATACTAATTTTAATTTATTTAAATGAAATACCGACAAAAGTTGGTCGGTTTCTTGAAAAATAAAATTCACGGGACGAAAAAATAATTTCCCGCATTTTGCGCCAAAGAAAACCGACCAACTTTGGTCGATTTCGTAAAAATAAATTAAAACATAAAATATTTTGAAAAACCGACCAACTTTGGTCGGTATTTTGGCCAATTTTTTGACTGATCAAAATTAATGAGTTGACCGTGGTCGGTTTTTGCCGAATTTTAGTAGTTTAGTTCTATAAGAGCGGATGAATTGCATTATAGATCATGTTAAAAATGAGTTAGGAGACTCCTTAGCGGAAGCAGATAGTTGAGAATCCTCACGTAGCGTGGACTCTATCCCTTGATTAAGGTTGTTAGTCAGTCTCCAAACACCCATAATGGTTATTTGTATAGACTGCACTTAGGGTTAGGGTTAGACAGCCTAATGGGCTGGCTAAATAACTAGCACCTTATGGGGTAAAAATTGCGCGTGGCGTCTTATTTGGCTGCCCCCGTTTAACTTATACCCATATTTTTAAAATTATTTAACATATACCCTAATTTTTACAACTTCAGGCGCCTCCTTCTTCCTGCTACCTATGCAAACTTCAGCTTATTTAGTGCTGAAGTTTTTAAAAATGAACTAAATAACTTCAGCATCTTCTACTGAAATTTTGGAAAGAGCTTTATGACAAAACTAAACTTCGGCTTATTTAGTGTCGAAGCTTTTACAAAAGAACTAAATAACTTCAGCATCTTCTGCTGAAGTTTTTGAAAAAACTTTATGACAAAACTAATGAATCCAGGACAAACTTCAGCTTATTTAGTGCTAAAGTTTTTACAAATGAACTAAATAACTTCAGCAGCTTCTGCTGAAGTTTTTGAAAAGCTTTATGACAAAACTAATGAATCCAGGACAAACTTCAGCTTATTTAGTGCTGAAGTTTTTACAAATGAACTAAATAACTTCAGCATCTTCTGCTGAAGTTTTTAAAAAGCTTTACGAAAAACTATTGAATCCAGGACAAAACTTCAGCTAAAACATGCTTAAGTACAACAAATAGAGAGCAAAACTTCAGCTAGTAGAATGCTTAAGTTCAGCAATTACAAACAACTTCAGGCCCGACTCCTAGAATGCTGAAGTTTTTGTGATTGCCTTTGCTACTTCAGGCCCGTATGCCTGAAGTTTATGCGAAAAGTGGGTACGCTTGCAATTTTTTTTCCAAAGCGGGTATAAGTTAAAACGTGACACAAAAAGCAGGTATAGATAAAAATGCCCCCCTTATGGGTGTACTAGGCTTAAAGGCTATTTTTTCCAACAGACCAATAAAAATATTTAGAGGAATTTTTATAAACCACTATTGTTTAGAGCCTAGTAACTATAGTTTGTCTAATTACCATTCGTAGCTACTATTTAATTGTTACTAACTTGTATCACTTGCGCAACGAATACAACGTGTATCAACAGTATTTGTTCGCACAATTGTATTCATTCGTGCAACGAATACAACATGTATCACCGGTAATCGAGGCGAAATACAAGGGTGTATACAAAGGATACAACTTGTATCGACTATATACAAGATGTATACAAAGGATACAACATGTATCGACTATACTTGTTCGCGCAGTTAAGGGGAAATATAGAAATACAGAAAAATAAAATGTTCTTGTTGAAGGTCGAACTCAAGACCTCCACTAACTAATTAAGTTGGCACTCTAACCAACTAAGCTACAAGAACTTGTTGCTCTCTTGTTTCAATTCAAAACAATTAATCTCTTGTTTCATAGATTTGCTATAAAATTCAAATATAGCTACAGATGGTAAATTATCTAAAAGTATAGCTACAAATGATAAATGCATTATAAATGTTTGATGTGTCACGTAATTTGCGCGGTTTAATTTTCTGACAAAGGGGATTTGATTAAACCCCTAACCTTCACGTAGCTCCACCCCCACGTCACGTATGTGATACTATATTGAATTGTGTGAATAGCATCTCATCTGAAACCTTAAACTGTTAGGGAATAGTGCACGGCAGATATTTATTATTGTAATTATATTATGTCTCAACAGGTTACTTACTACACAAATAGGTGAAATAGCCATGGCTGCAGCTGCATTCAATGATGTTGCAGCATGGATCTTACTTGCTCTTGCAGTTGCTCTAGCTGGAGGAGGAAAATCACATCATAATCCTTTAATATCCCTCTGGGTTCTTTTATCTGGAATTGGATTTGTGGTTTTTATGTTCACAATTGTTAGGCCAATAATGAATTGGATGGCTAGAAAAGCATCAAGTGGTCACCATATTGTGGAGGAAACATACATATGTTTAACCCTAGCTGGAGTAATGTTGTTTGGTTTTATGACTGATCTTATAGGTATACATGCAATATTTGGAGCATTTATATTTGGACTAACAATTCCAAAAAGTGGAGATTTTGGAGGAAGGTTAATCTTGAGAATTGAAGATTTTGTTTCTGGATTATTATTGCCACTTTATTTTGCTTCAAGTGGAATAAAAACTGATATAACTAAAATTCATAGTGTTGGAGCTTGGGGACTTGTTTTGCTTGTTGTGTCCACAGCTTGTGCAGGGAAGGTATTGGGAACATTTTTTGTGGCCATTTTATATAATATACCAGCAAGGGAAGCCTTAGCACTTGGAGTTTTGATGAATACAAAAGGATTGGTGGAGCTCATAGTTCTCAATATTGGCAAAGAGAAAAAGGTAAGTTTAATAACTATATGCATTTTCTCAAGTATTGAACAGTGTGCATTGGGATTAGTTATGTTGAAATTATTTCTTATCCACTTTTTGATTTGATATACTAAAAATAAAATACATTATTAAAATTATTTGTTTACAAAAATACCCTCCACATCTTTAGAAAGGATTTGAAAAAGTTTTAAAAGGGTAATTCTATCTTTATAAATACTTATTCATGCATTAGAAACTATGGTATTACTAATGTCATAGTTTGTTATAGGGGTGTACATGGACTGGGTTGGTTCGGTTTTTATCAAAACCAAACCAAACCAACAATATCGTTTTGGATTGGTTCGATTTTGTCGGGTTTTCGGTTTTTTTTTGTTACATGAATATTATTCCAATCTCACTTTATTAAAGTTATAAATAAAGTTTTGATAAGTGAATATATATGTTAAGTAAATATTGAAAAAATTGACAAACATATGATCTATTAAAATAGTCTAATGAGAGAACTTTTAGTAATACATGATAGTTATTTTCTTAGTCGTCTAACAATAATTTTCGTTAACGTCCGCTTTCATGGTTAGCACATGAGAGGATCCCAAATATTTCAATACTTTTTAAAGAAAATTCAATATAAAGTCTTAAAAATATATATATAAATTATACATTTATATGTCGGTTTGGTTCGGGTGTTTTTTACTCAATACCAAACCAAGTCAAACCAGACCTACTCGGGTTTTTTAATCGATTTGCTTTGATTTTTCGGTTTGGTGCGGTTTCCGGTTCGGTTTGAACACCCCTAAATTATTATATATAAGAATAGTACTGAATAAAGTGTATTATTAGTTACATATAGGTTGAAAGATACTATGAAACAAGAGATTAGTAATAACTAAAGCTAACACATGTATTATATATTTTTCCTAATATAGCCTATCAAACAACCCCTTAATAATATAATCATTCTGCCACACTCTTTGATGGTGCATGTATTTATTAGTTGTGTCACTTCTTGATCATGTTCTTAATTATTTGGCGACCTGATTACTTGTAACCTAGGATCCCACTTAAAATCTGAGAGTCAACCCATTATATTGAGTGGACTATAGCATTGATTTTTCTTCCATTATAAAACTTGCAAGTCCCAACAAAAGTTAGATGGTAAGATAACACAGTAAATTAAACTTGTCCTTTACACTATACTAGCTTTTTTGTGACTGCGTACGATGTAATAAATTTGATCCATGCACCAACATAGATGAGCAATCCTAGTCAGTCTCCATATATTTTACCCTTTCAAATATATATGCCGATAGTGTTACTGTTTATTAATTTCTCAATAAATAATAGGGTGTAGAGTTCGATCTGAATATTCCCTTCAGAGAGAGAGGCATTTCGAAGAAAGAATTTCTTGAGTCCAAACTTAATGATCACTTCTCACGGTTCAATATTCAATGGTGATGTACTTGAAAATGAATGTCACTAAGTACCTAGTTAGTTGGAAATTCAGAAAAGGATTTAATCTAGAAAAACCCTTACTCCTTTCCAGAAATTCTTTCACAAATTTATTATATGACATATCTAGTTTGATTGGACACGGAAGTTTAGAAAAAACGTGACCGAAGTGAAGAAGGTAAAGGTAGATTGCCGTTGGGGAAGCGGTACAAGTAGAAATCCCTACCGCTGAGGAAAGCATAGTCACGCATAAAGCTGGCTTCCTCAGCGTATATACATACCCTTTCACTTTAGGCCCCGTAGATTCTTCTTGTCCACCGATAGATCCGGTGATTTTCAACTTCTGTCGTCAATATCGTGACACTCGGTCAAATTTATCCCTCTTTCTGGAGCATTGTATACATGATTCGATACTTCTCCAACATGGTCGAGGGAATGACTTTCACCCTCGACCACACAGGTGAAGACTTTAAAAATATATTGCACTAAATATATCATGACATTTGTGTAACTACAAGAATTTTAGAACTTGAGTATTAAATATGTTATAATATTTGTATTTCACATGTTATCGCAAAAAAACAATTGTATGGTTATAAAAAGGTAAAATAAGAATTAAGTCCAAATCAAATTAATTCCGAATTTAGAAAGTTGTCTTTCCGTGTTGAGGACTAATTAACAAGGATAAATAGTGTCAATTGTTTTTCAGAAGAGAGGGAGTAGAAGATTCCTTTAGCTGAAATTTCATACTATAAGTTTTTTAAATCAATTTGACTTACAACAATGCTGATATTAGTGGACAGTATTTTTTTTGGTTTCCCTTAGATATTCGTATTGGTGTCATAATTAATTCAGATTTACACTACTTAAGGTCCATTAAATGGGGAATCGCTTCCTTTTCAGGATTTTTTTTATTCTCGTAGCTTAAATTAAAGATCTCTGTCATTTTGTTTTACTACCTTTTTGTCGCTCTAACCCCCTATAATTAAACATAACATATATGTTCAATTTCGAGGTTGATGACCAACAATTAGTCAGATCATTTGCTAAAAGATTCACTACTTAATTAATATTTTTGACATGTATGTGACGATCATTTTTTTATGAACTAATTTCTTTTCTTTTGCTGTCTCCATTAGGTTTTGGACGATGAGTCATTTGCAATACTGGTGGTTATGGCACTCTTTACAACCTTCATCACAACTCCTGCAGTAATGGCTATTCACAAACCATCAATACACCAACTTGTACTAGAAAAAACACCAAAAACCAAAGAAAACAATCTCAGAATTCTAGCATGTATTCGTGGCCCTAGAGATGCACGTTCACTCATAACCCTCATTGAATCACTAAGATCTAACAAAAATAATAATTCTTCAATTATCAAACTTTACGTCATGCAGCTGGTCGAATTCAGCGATCGACTCTCCTCGATCCTGATGGTTCAACGTGCCCGAAAGAATGGTTTTCCGTTCATCGGTCGGGTACTCCGGCGAGATGACACGACCGATCAAGTGACCACGGCGTTCGAGGCGTATAGTCAATTAGGTCGGGTCAAGGTCCGACCTACAATGGCTATCTCAGCTTTGCCAAATTTGCACGAGGATATTATTCATGTTGCGAAGAAGAAACGAGCTGAAATTATTATTTTGCCATTTCATAAATATTGGCAAATGGAGGGGGGAGAAGAAATGGAGATTCATGCAGGTATGCTTGTCAAAAATTGGTCTACATATGTTCTTTTGAATAACTAAATCAGCTAGTAATAAAAAAAATTCTTTTATTTAACATGATTTTATCAAACAAATCAAACCTAAAATTAAAAGTTATTTTAATGTTTTGATAAGTTTTTACTAGATCAATTTGGCTACATATGCCGTCCAAATAGACCCAACTTTTAGATTGCTATGTCCAAAATGACTGCTAATAAATATAGGAAAAATCACATTATATAGCCGCTCTTAAAATAATAGCCGAAAAATGTATTTTTTTTTTGTTTGTATATATATACATTTTGTATGTTATATACAAAAATTATACAAATTCTATATGCTTTTTGGGGTTACCAAATGTAAACAATTTTTGGCGCGGGCTAAAAGTATAAAAAAACCCATAAATATATACCAAGCCAAATTGGTCCAATTCTTGGTGAATTAGGTGAAGTATATTTTCAAGGGCTAAATTTGACGCCCCTACAACTATCGTGTTGGGGTGGGGGGGGGGGGGGGGGGTTCAAAATTTCGAAAAAAAAAAAAAAAAATTATTTTTTTTTTTNGGGGGGGGGGAATCTCAATATCGTAGAAGAAAAACAAAAATTATATTTTCATTATGATGTTACATAACGAAAATTACTTAAATACGTTCATATGCAGGGCATGGATGGAGAACGGTGAATGAGAGGGTGACGAGACAAGCGCCGTGCGCAGTGGCGGTGCTGGTTGATCGTGGACTAGAAGTGAGTGGGATGAATTCCATGAGAGTTTGCATTGTGTTCTTTGGTGGAGCTGATTGTCGAAAGGCTATAGAATTTGGTAGCAGAATGGTTGAACATCCGGCTGTTAGGGTTACATTAATAAGATTCATCCAACATTTTGGGAGTAATTTTGATGAAGCTGAAAGGTAAAATCCTTTATGCATTTCTAGTATATCTAACGGTTTAATGCATGCATTTGTTTTTTGAGTTTAAATTTTATTGTACTGATAACATAAAGAATATTTATATAGTTTCAGTTATATAATAAGTGTAATTTGTAATTAACGTGGCCAAAATCATAAAGAACCTACTATCATAAGTTAGATTAAACTTTTGTTTGAAAAATCTGTTTGGTATAACTTAAGTTCTTGTCTATTAAGTAGTACAGTATGTATTCTCATATGAGTTTAATGTGTGTGTATATATAAAAAAGAAAAATTAGGAGTATAAATATTGTTTACTCATTAGTAAACTTTAACATGCATGTTATAATGTAGCAATAATATTAATTTTCACGGTACTATTCTCATAGCTTTAATCATAATAACTACTTAGAACTTAACTTGACACGAGATCAAATATGCATAATCAAGCAATAATAATGCATAAATTTTATACTATAAATTGTATAGGAGTACGTATATATTTTCTTATATTGCTACATGCACATTTCGCAGTTAAACTTGAGAAATTAACAAGATTTCAGTAGATCATTAGCATACCAACATCTTTGGTATCATAATAAATATGAGTTTTGACAAATCAAAATAACTAATTATAAACATCAATATTTTCTGCTTACTTCAGTATTGTCATCATAACTTCTTTGCGCTTGTATTTCCCAAACCTGTTTTGAAAATGTTTTTTTTCTGCGCCGGAGTGTATCGAAAACATGACTCTCTATCTCACAGGGTAGAGGTTAGGTTTGCGTCCATACTCAACCCTACCTCTGACCCCACTTATAGAATCACGTTGGGTATATTGTTGTTGTTGTACTAAATCATTTTTCCAAACAGGACTTTGGACGATACAACAATTGCAGATTTCAAGATAAGGTGGGATAAGCAAATAGTATATGGTGAGAAAGAAGCAAGTGATGAATTGGTGGAACAAGTATTGGCAATAGGGAAAAGTGGGGAATTTGAGCTGATAATAGTAGGAAAAGGCAAGTTCCCACAATACATAATGGCAAAACTGTTTGAGAATCCATTAACTGATCAGCATTCAGAATTGGGGCCAATGGCTAATCTATTGGCTTCTTCTGGCAAAGAGATAAACAGTTCTGTCCTAATGATTCAACAACAAGCTTTTGGCTATGAAAATAATAAGGATATGAACTCAAAAGTGGCTAGCCAATGTTAAAATGGTAAAAAGTAATTTACTTGTACCAAGTGTTTACCTATTTATAAGATCGTGTGGTTCATTTGGTAATTAGAAGGGATTATCAAATGATAGTATTTAACTGTTGAATTGAAGAAAATCCTCTTCAAATAGTTGTTTTGCATTTATGTATTTTGTTGTCTCCATGTGTAGAATGAATAAATGAATTATCTCAATCTTTGTTGAAATTCTTGATTTTTGATAAGGGAAAAAGGTTAAATTGTCCTTCTGTTGTGTTAAAAGTATTATCATTTGTTATACTTTTCGCCTTAAAATATTTTTACCGTTATACAAGTGGCTCAAATAAATTCCTCTCATGTTAGAAATATCGAATGTGAACGTCCAATCTCACGTGACATTAATACTTTGTTGAGGTGGATATCACGTGACATGTCACCTCAGCCACAACTCATTTTATCCCCCCTTCCCTCCACTTCTTCTAGTAAAAATTGCACGGGGTGACACCTGTATCCATATTTTTAAAATTATTTAACTTATACCTTATGCTTTACAACTTCAAGCACTCCTTCTTCCGGCTACCTGTGCAAAATTTCATCTTATTTAGTGTTGAAATTTTTACAAATGAACTAAATAACTTCAGCATCTTCTGCTGAAGTTTTTGAAAAAGCTTTATGACAAAATTAAACTTCAGCTTATTTAGTGCTTAAATTTTTACAAAATAACTAAATAACTTCAGCATCTTTTGCTGAAGTTTTTGAAAAAGCTTTATGAAAAAACTAATGAATCCAGGACAAAACTTCAGCTTATTTAGTGTTGAAGTTTATACAAATGAACTAAATAACTTCAGCAGCTTCTGCTAAAGTTTCTGAAAAGCCTATGACAAAACTAATGAATCCAGGACAAAACTTCAGCTTATTTAGTGCTGAAGTATTTACAAATGAATTAAATAACTTCAGCATCTTCTGCTGAAGTTTTTCAAAAAGCTTTACGACAAAACTATTGAATCCAGGACAAAACTTCAGCTAGAACATGTTTAAGTACAACAAATAGAGAACAAAACTTCAGCTAGTAGAATGATTAAGTTCAGCAATTACAAACAACTTCAGGCCCGTCTCCTAGAATGCTGAAGTTTGTGTGATTGTCTTTGCTACTTCAGGCTCGTATGCTTGAAGTTTATGCGAAAAGTGAGTACGCTTGTAATTTTTTTTGTAAAACGGGTATAAACTAAAACGTGACCCAAAAAGCGGATATAGGTGCAAATGCCCCCTTCTTCTACCACTGAGGAGATTCAAGAAAAAAAAACAGGCAAAGAAGCCAACCAAATACAATTTTACGATTTAAAATGTAACAAATATATTATTACAACTGTACTCGGCAAGTTTTTAAATTTTGAAATATTTTTATAATAGCATCATTAAAAATAATATTAAATATTTGCTGGTAATTCATCATTCATTCGATTTTTGAGAAGAATGCAATGGTAATTGGTGGCATTTCTTCGCAATTAGTTTGATTATGAGAAGTCATGGAACTTGAGTCTGGTACTTTGATAAGATACTTCACTGAATTTTGAGCTACATAGATGCATACAATTAAGGGGAAGCTCTCACACTAAGAAACAAAGCAAAAGTTCTCAAATGAAATAAATAATCTGCTGGACAAAATCCAAATGACGAAAGAAATTAAACATCCTCTACATCTCTAAACAATAGTACACGAAATGAACTCAAGGCATTGACAAATGCATGAAATATACCCATAAATACAAAAAGAAAACCATAAAAACTTCAAAATATAGAAATTAAACTGCTAAAACAAAGAAACCAAGGTTATTAGAATCTTAAACCAAACCAGTTCAATCGTAGATTACAAAATTATTTTAAAAAAATCTGGGCAGAGGCAATAAACATTGCATGCTAAAAAAATGGAGTTGTTGCAAGAAAGAACAGAACTCTTGAGGATATGACTAGAACCATGCTTCTTTCTAGTAAACTACCTCAGAGCTTCTGGGCAGAGGCAATAAACACTGCATGCTACATCATAAATAAGTGCATGACCAAACCACTTGTAGAGAAAACTCCCTATGAGTTACTTAAAGGAAGAAATCCTAATATATCCCATCTTAGAGTTTTTGGATGCAAGTGCTTTGTGCACAACAATGGCAAAGACTCCCTAGGTAAATTTGATCCCAGAAGTAATGAGGGAATATTCTTGGGATATTCATCACATAGTAAGGCTTATAAAGTGTATAATAAAAGAACTATGTGTGTAGAAGAGAGTGTGCATGTTGTCTTTGATGAAACTAACATTCTTTCTGAGAGACAGGAACAGGAAGATGAGGAGATTGGACTGGTCAGAAACAGTGATCAAACTAGAGCAAATAGGGAAGAAGGAACAGGTGATGGACCAGGTCCAACTACCCTAAGCAACCTGATAGGGGGAACTCAACAACAAACCTCATTGGAACTTGGCCCTGATCCTGTTCCACAGTAACAAGGCACTATGGGATCATTAAGTTGTGAACAATTGGTGTACACAGATATCATAGCTCTCACCCCATTGAGAACATCATAACAACAACATCTGGAATCAAAACCAGATCCTCCTTGAAAAATCTGTGTGCTTTTGATGCTTTCCTATCCTTGATCGAACCAAAGAGTGTTGTTGAAGCCTTACAAGATGTTGACTGGGTAAATGCCATGCAAGAAGAACTAAATCAATTTGAAAGAAGTCAAGTTTGGCATCTGGTACCCAGACCACTAGATAGATCAATGATTGGCACAAAGTGGGTCTTCAGAAATAAACTTGATAAAGATGAAACAGTTACAAGAAACAAGGCCAGACTGGTTGTCCAAGGATATAGTCAACAAGAGGGCATAGACTATGATGAAACTTTTGCTCCTGTGGCAAGACTGGAGGCAATCAAACTCCTCATAGCATTTGCTTCCTACATGGAATTTACTCTTCACCAGATGGATGTCAAGAGTACTTTCCTCAATGGCGACCTAAAAGAGGAAGTATTTGTCAAGCAGCCCCTAGGATTTGAAAGCAAGAAGACACCTGACCATGTGTACAAACTCGACAAAGCTTTGTATGGACTCAAGCAAGCACCAAGAACATGGTATGAGCGACTATCAAAATTCCTGCTAGAACATGACTACAAAAGAGGTAAAATTGATAGCACCTTGTTCTTAAAAGAAAAAGGTAAGGATCTCCTTGTAGTACAAATATATGTAGATGACATAATATTTAGGGCAACCTCTGAAAAATTAAGTAAGGAATTTGCTAAACTTATGGGGAGTGAATTGAGATGAGCGTGATGGGTGAACTTAATTTCTTTTTAGGCCTACAAATTAAACAAAACTCAAATGGAACTATGATCCATCAGCAAAAATATGTGAAAGAGTTTCTCAAAAGATTCAAAATGGAAGACTCAAAAGAAATTGGCACTCCCATTGCAACATCCACAAAATTAGATGTAGATGAACCCGGTTCATCTGTTGATCAAAATTTGTACAAAGGGATGATTGGGTCTTTATTATATCTTACTTCCAGTAGACCTGACATTGCTTTCAGCGTAGGGCTTTGTGCAAGATTTCAGGCTAATCCCAAGGAGTACCATCTAACTGCAGTGAAGAGAATCCTGAGATATCTGAAAGGCACCACTAACCTATGCCTTTGGTATCCTAAAGGTAGTAATTTCGATCTTGTAGGATATGCTGATGTAGATTATACAGGCTTCCTAGTAGACGGGAAGAGCACCTCAGGTATGGAATATTTTTTGGGCTCTTGCCTTGTGTCTTGGGCCACCAAGAAATAGAACTCAATAGCTATGTCTACTGTTGAGGCTGAGTACATGGCTACAGCCTCATGTTGTGCTCAGCTACTATGGATTAAGCAACAACTTATGGATTTTGGTATAGAGGTTAGATGCATTCCTATCTTCTGTGACAACACTAGTGCTATTAGTATGACCAAGAACCCGGTTCATCACAAAAGAACCAAGCACATAGATGTTAGACACCATTTCTTAAGAGATAACTATGAGAATGGAATGATCTCAATTGAATTTTGTGCTACTGACAAACAAATCGCTGACATCTTTACTAAAGCACTAAACAATGAGCATTTTGAGAGAAACATGTTAGAATTAGGGATTATTAAGATCACATAATTGAACCAGTTCACAAATAAAAAAGAAAAAAAAGGAGGATGAAAAATTATTATTGGCTAGAATTTCTGAAATATGTAAATAATCAGAATAATCATTGCTCAGGTTCATGTCTTAAATGCCATACTCTCTTGTCATGTGTTAATATGACACTTTGGTTGCTAATGATATTTTTCTATTTTTGTAAATTGAGGCCAAAACAAGAGACTCTAACACGATGAACCTGGTTCATTTTTGCTGGTTCATCTGACTGAAAATGTACGTGATCATCACTATACACTTATTGAAATAACTATAGTCACTCATGAGCAGGACTCTATCCATATTAAGCCTATTTCAAAATGTTAGTACTTATCTCAAAATGAACCTGTTCCAAAGAGTCCAATCAAATTTTAATTAGCCTAGATTGTAGGGAGTCATAACCGTCACTTATCACTGACACTCCTGAGCCGATTAGACTCCCACTTGACCAAGAATAACACTCGTTGCACATTTATTAACCACGCCTTTAAAAACCCGTCATTACCTTTCTAATTTTTCACTCTATTTTCTTCAGAAAGGCATAACCGTCGAAAATAGTTCATCATTCTACTCAATCAAATTGATCAAGGTCCTTTAATCTCCACAATTTCATAACCATGTCTTCCACACCACCTCCTGCTACATCCTCATCGACCACTCCAGAATACAGTATCGCACTTGAGGATACTGATTCCAACTCTCCATCACAACAAAGTTCTTCCACCCAATCTCTATCAAGTTCTTCCATTCCTCAAAACAACCCCATTCCAGAACCCACTCCTTCTCCCCCAACAGCTCCTGTTGTATCACCAAACCCTATTCCAGTACCCAAGAAAAGGCGAGTGAAAATGCTAGCAAGGAAAATTATAGCTTCTGGCTCTCTTGCTCGGAAATTAAATGCCAAGCTTCAGGCAAGCCAAGCCCAAGACTCTTAAAACTCCCGTGAATCCTTCAAGTATGCAAATGAGGGGGAAGCAACTGGTTCTCCTCACCCTGAACAGGTAACATCTGAGATTAGGTCTGATCCTGTCATTGCTGAAAATAGGTTCGTGTTAATTGGGTTTGTAGTAGATGTGGAGATTCCTAATAGAAGGAGAAAAAACGGTAAAAATAAGGGAAAATAAATTGAGAGAGAGAGAGAGAGAAAGAAGTTCGAAAAGGGGAACAGGGGAAGAAGGTGCTACACTGGCGATTTGTGCCCCAGTGATTTCTGAGGAAGGTGTCTAGGACTTAGGGGAAGCAACTCTGGAGAAGATGTAGAAGGATAAATTCACAGCATGCAAATGATGAACCTGATTCATCCATTGAGGAAACCTTGGCAGAACTGATGAGCAAATTGGGAGAAAGTTACAAACCCAAAAAGAAGAGAACTTCCAAAGCCAAGAAAGCAGATACTCCAGTACCAAGCAAAAAAAGAAAAGTCCCTTCATCTGTTGATGTTCCAATTCCTAAAGGTCGCACTACAAGAAGTGGAATCAGGCAGAGTGAAGAGGAGTTGCAGAAAGCTCTGAGGGAAAGTAAGAAAAACAGAATGGCTAAGGGGAAGGCAAAAGTTGGTGAGCCTGTTGAGGATGTGATGTAGATGAGATGGACCTTGTACATCGAGGAACAACTGGCACAAGTTGAGATTGAGACACCCAAACCAAATAAGGCCAAGACTTCTTCCAAGAAGTTAGCTTCTGTGTCTGTCAAACCTTCAACAATTGCCAAGCGAACCATGTCAAAATCAAAGAAAGTTCAATTTAATGATGATGCTGAGTGGAGTGGTGAATAAGCAGAGGAGTCTGGTGGGGAGACAGACAAATTGACAAAATATGGGAAGCGTACCATTCTAAAAGGGAAGTTGTTAAGGGATCTTGAAGAATCAGGGATGATTTATCTTGGGGATACTCTGGATGTGCAGGGCTGGAAGGACCCGCTCCTTCATCTTGATGGAAGGCTAGCCAGAAATGAAATAGTGGAATTTATGGCAAATGCGGAGGTCAATGATGGAAGGGTTTCCACTAGGGTACACGGAGTTGATATCTCCTTTGATGCCAATGAGCTGGGAGAGATACTTGGTATTCCCTCTGAGGGATACAATGATTACACTAGGCAGAGGTGGACAAGCTTGGATGGACTCCCTTCAGTCCTCAGTGAGAATGAGCAAGAGATGGAACCTAGGGCAGTGTTCAAAAGTGAGATGAAGCCGCAGCACAAACTGCTCTTTGAGTTTGTCATCAAGTGTATCCTGCCCAGGCAAGAGAGAAGGCATATTGCAAATTACATGGATCTCGCTCTCATGGAATGCCTGGACAGTGGACCGCAGATTAATTGGCCCTCTTTCATCATTCAACTACTGGACAGGATAGTGAATGGCTCCAAGGCACATGTTATACCATATGGATTCATCCTTACGACTCTGCTTACTCACTTCAAGGTGCCTGTGAAGAAGGCTGAAATGGATATTGTCAAGGATCATTTTGGGAAGAACACGCTACTGACTTGTGACTATATCGTGAATATTCCTGAGGATGAACCTGGTTCATCCAGGAAGATGCCAATGAATAGCAAGGTCAGGGCGCTTGTGCATGAAGGTGGGGTTAAGGATGCTGAGATCCTTCGATTGAAGACTCGCCTTACAGAGGTTGAAGTTGAGCGGGATGCGCTCAAAGCTGAATTAGCAAATGAAAAGGAGAAGAATGAGGGTATTCTTCAACAGATGCTCTTTCTTCTTGAAGCAAAGAACCCAACCTCCACCCCTTCCCAGCCTTAGGTGTCCAGTGTCGTCCCTAAACCCTCTATGACCCAGTTCGGGATTTGTTTTGTCTCTTTCTGTTTTTTTGTTCATGGTTGTGACTATTTTTATTTCTCTTTGTGTGTGGTGCATGAACTATTATCAAATCAATGAATTGTGATGTTTCTGATCTTAATGATTTCTCAGTTTCTTTAATAGCTTGCATTTTTGGTTTCTTTTGATGATTAATCCATGATTGCACATGTAGTTGCCTCAATGGCCATGAGTAATTATTATAAATCTGGTAATTTTAACATTTTGCAACTTTTCGATGATGCCAAAAGGGGGAAGAATGTGCTCTATGGAAATGTGTGATGTTTATAACCTAATGAACCTAGTTCTCTATGATAAATGCTTAATGCTATAAAAAATATCCATGTTGGATTGAAGTGTCTACAGGTTTAAGCACAGAGTTTGTCATCATCAAAAAGGGGGAATTTATTGAATCAAGAAGCTGAATGGTTTTGAAGAATGACACATGTCCTCAGAGTTGAACCAGGTCCATCAGTGAAGACATAAACATGTAGACTGAATGGCACGAGAAGAGTTCACACACATGAGATAAAACACAATCATTGAATTAAGGGGATATCTCCTGATCGAAAAGATTGCAAATTAATAGGGAGAATGACTTCTTATTCAGGAAGGACAAAATCAAGATAGAGCAAGATTTAGGAAGTTGAGATCAACTCAAACTCTTCTACCATGGAAGAGTTGCATCAGAATTCTACTATATTGTCTCAACTGCTGATCATTTATATTGTCAAAGTGTTCCTGCTGAACGATGCGCGCAAACATAGAAGTGAAACAAGAATTTAGAGCAAAATTGCCAAAGAAATTTTGCAAGCAGTTCATCTTTGTGCGACTCAAAAGCTACTTGAACCAGCTCGAAGAACCAGTTCCATCTGTTATCTTTTGAGTCTAGTTCTTTGTAGTAAGTGATTACATATTGTATCTTTCAGCTTTATCTAGAAGCAATTGTAATTGGTACAGAGTATTCAAGTTAGAGTTAACTTGGAGCTTTTCGCAATTAGCTAGAGGCTAGTTTGCCACAAGGGGATTAGAGTTAGTCCTTAGGTTTACAAAAGAGTTTAGTTTGTAAATGTTGTTTGGTTCATTAACTTAGTAAAGAGTTTGGAAAAATCCTACTGTGAAGTAAGTCGTAGTTTTTTCACCTTTTGAGCCAGGTGTTTTCCATGTAAAATTGTTGTGTTCTTTTATTTCTGTAATTATTATTCCGCAAACTGAGTTTGAACACCTAGAAGAACCTGGTCCTTCTATAACTACATCACTCGAAAATTGGACACCACACAAATCACCCCTTCTTGTGTGGTATTGACGTATAAAACATCAACTATGGACACTTAATTACCTATTTATAATATTTTTTTCACTTTGGATTTTCGACTAGAATCTCCAACAAAGACCAAAGAGAACCATTTCAGAATTCTAGTATGCCTTCGTATACCCAGAAATTCACGTTCACTTATAGTGGATATGAAGCCGAAAAGGTAAACCATATCTGTGTGGAACTAAAGTATATATAGAGAGAGAGAAGGCATACATCAACCTTCCCACTTCTCACCTTACCGTCATTCACCAAAGAAAGAAAGAGAATGATAATATCTAGATAGCTACCTACCTAAAGCTCATGATAACTTATATCTAAAAGTATAGAACTTGTACACGCTGACTTATTGACACTGGGGATGGCGAGCGGTACAGTGAGGTTGCGGGTCAAACCCGTATAAACCTGCGAAAATTTTAACTCGCTCCGCATAGCATTTTCACTCGTGTTCACCTGCCCCACACACACCCACGTTCACCCGCCCCGCCCGCATCGCATAAGTGTTTTTTTTTTCATTTTGTTTGCTTATTTCTTTTTTATATTTTGGCTGAAATTTTCAGTCTAATCAACCCAAAAATTGAAAGTTCTTTTGTTGCTTATGTACTGAATTACCCCTTATGTATTAATTTAGTATTGATTGTAAAACCATAACTTGAAGTTACCATCGGACTCGAGAATAATCAGACGAAAACTTACTTAAACCCGCAACGCATCAATTTTTATTAAAAAGGTATTTCAACCCGCCCCACATAGCTTTAAACCCACCCTGTCCCGCATAGCCTTAAACCCGCACCGCCCCATTTGTCATCCCTAATTGACAGTATATAAAGAAGTTTATACTCTCAAATGTACTTTAAGATGATGTGCGGGAATATATGTATTATTGAGTCAAGGCACTTTTAACTGAACTTCAGAAAATGGCATAGACGGCTAGAGATGCACAAAAGCCCAACTGCCTAAGCATATCAAAACCTGTAACATACAATTCACGAGCCAGACGAAGATGTTAAGCTGCCAAAACCATTTATCCAAGATCTTGCATGTCCATATGCAATACAGAGAAATGAAAATTAATTACGCAACTATCTCCAATATATGGGACAGACAGGAATAAAGTAAAAATGCAAAAATGGTCTTTACAAATACAAATGCAACCTAAATGTTTTTGGCTCCGAATAATGGTTCTCAACAACAGTCTAATTCTGTTTGCTTGCTCTTTCTTCTTTTACAGGGGAGCAATTAACTCAACCTGCAGGCAATGGTACAAATATCAACTATATTCAGACACACAAATCCTTTCCAACACGACACATGGAGAAAATCGAATCTGGAAGGGTAAAAAATTACTAAGTTATAACATGCACCGCCGTCAGAGGAAACCTCCTTCACTCCATTTGGAATCTGATTTTCCAGCCTGAACGGCATGTTTAGTACCAGATGCACTCTGGTAGTGATTATCAAATCCATCGTCCTGACCATCATCCCATCCAGCCCAGTCGTCATTCTTGCTGGATGCTGCCACCTTTGTAGAATTTACTCTGCTTTTGTCTTCATTGTCCCAATCATCCCACGACCCAGAGCTGACAGAATTAACATTCCTCCCAGAGGATTGGGCTCCTCCAGAAGTATTCCATCCTTTAGAATCCTGATTAAAATCCTGATAATAGCCGTTCTTTTCATTTTCACTTCGTTGCCAGCTATCATTCTTCCAGGTTGGACTGTCCTTGGTATATTCCTCAACCTTCTGTGAAGCTATCGCCAAGACTCCTTTCATGAGACCCCAACCCTTTTGTCCAATCTCAGTTGTTTTTGCCGTGACAACATTGACTGTTTCGTTAACCTTGGTATCATATCCACCTTCTTTCACCTGTAAAAATTGGATTGCACATGCATCTCAACTATCATTTCACTCCACTGCCTCTTTGTCCAAACGCTAGACATAGCAGAAATGGCATGTAGACTACACAACTGATAAAAAATATAAAAAAAGAAAAACAAAACTGAAGAGCAGGCTTTTTAAACAAGCACCTAAACGACTTCAGATAGAGATAACCCCAGCTCAAATGAAGATAGCCAATTGACTCATTCAATGGCAACTCTCATGCCCACGGAATACAGGGCTAAACTTTAGATTCCAAGTAATAGAAAGGGGCAGTGGCGGTCCCAGGATTTTGTGCAAGCGGGTTCAATCTTACATATATATAACTTTTGTCTTAAAAAGTAGTTGTCAAGTGGGTTCAAATAAACATTTATACAAAATTTACACAGCTTTAATCATAATTTATACATACACACTATTATTTTTTGGCGAAGCGGGTTCAACTGAACCCCCTAGCCACCACTGGAAAGGGGACCTAAATACCAAACACTATCTGGGGCAGCAAAGAAGTTAACTCCAGTTCAATTAAAACACATGATAGCGAATGGAATTATATCCATTGGTGAAAATAATGCCATACAAGTGTGTCCCACCCCCCACCCCCCCTTTTTTTTCTTTTTTGAGAATGGCTAGTGTACCAATTTTTTTATAAATGCAAGTACCATTTTCCTTGACAATTCTTGGAAAATAAGCATAAGGTAAAGGAAACATTATAAATTTAAAGGGTCCAAACTGATCTCAAAAGGAAACAGATGTTGAATATTTTTATAAGCACCAACCGCCACAGCTTATAGTCTTTTTGTTTTGCAACTCACCAGCCTTGAACTCTTGACCTGGTGTTGTAGAGAAAACTCCCTCAACCACTATGACATAGAGTGACGGTCACCCCAGCTTATAGTCTAGTGGCATCGACAGGTGTCTCCTACACAACAGGTGTGGGTCCGATTCCTATTTACCCTATACCCCAGTATAATAATAGAATGCTTTTTATAAAAAAATATTTCATATAAAATGCCAAGATAGTCATTTCCGTTCTTTACTTCCCTTAACCTCTGTTCAGACTTCAGATGATATAGGAAACGTGTCATCTCAAAACTGAGCTTTGCATGAAATGAGCAGAAGACAACATGAATCTCTGCTGAGACAAGCTTATTCTTTAACCCTAGAACTAAATAAACAGACAAAAAGATTTACACAGTTTCTGAACAGAATAATTTCACTGCAAGATGACACCTGGTTCAGCAACCTTTATGGAGATGAAAATTGGTGGTTTGATCCTAGCGCATATTCACTAATAAAGACCAGCTAAATGTGCACTAACTTATGACTCACTAAGTGGACCAGCACACTAAGAGCAACAGTGCAACACAAATAAGTGGAGTTGGACGATTAGCTGAATTTTGTCATTAACTCATTGACAGAATTGTGGAAGACGAACAAAGAGGTTCTGAAGCAATTGCAAAAGGCACTAAAGCATTATTTAACGGCTCCAAGTTGCATTTAGACATACTAATTAAATAAGTCATAGTTTCACATATTTGAACTTCAAAAAGCATAATTGTTTCAAAACTCGGATAAAGGAGGCAGATTGTAGTAAGTACATGTTCAATAATAAAGTTGTCTAGCTACGGACTTTAAATAGTGCTGATTGAATACAGACAACTGATATAGAAAACCCAACTACTTTGAGATTGAGTCATAGTTGATTGAGAAATCGAATTAAGCAATAAACAATTTTGTAGCAACCAAGATACTTTCATTATAGGCATGTAGTCTGTTTGGTCAAGATTCTAAAGTCAGCTTATTTTGAAAAGTGTTTTTCTCAAAAGTGCTTTTAAAAAAAATACTAATGGTGAGAAGCAGTTTGTGGTTGGTTACTTAATTCGAAAAGCACTTTTAAGTAGCAATTAATGTTGTGACCAAGCTTTTAAAAAGTACTTCTAAGTGTATTTTTCTCAAAAGTACTTTTCAAAAAAGTGCTTTTGGGGAGAAGCTGTTTTTTTCTGCTTCTCAAAAATCACTTCTGCTTTTACTCAAAAGTACTTTTTCCTTCTAAAAGCTTGGCCAAACACCTTAACTTTCTAAAAAAAACGTTTTTGACAAAAAAAAAAAAAAACCACTTTGGCTCAAAAGAGGCTTCGCCAAACAGGCTATAAATTTGCTCAGCATCAACTTAGCCGATCTAGTGTTATGTTATTTAATCTTGTCCTGATATACAGATATAGTTCCAGTTCTAACATAGAGGTTATAGAAATATTTATACCTTCCTAGATATATATATATAGAGAGAAGTAATCCCTTTTCCCAACACTCCAGAAAGAGCAAATCATTAAAAATATCAATGAAGTAGATTTTTAAAAATAAAAAAATTATATATGCAGGTTTCTCAACCCAAATACAAAATTTACAATGGAAGTAAGCATGTACCATCTTCAAAAAGTCCAAAGGTTGCTAGATGAGAAATAATTTTAAATCTTATTTCTCTTTTTTCCTTTTGGGTCAATGGGAACAATCTTCTAGGTATCTTGGCTTAGCAGCAGAGGATTACCTTATTTGAGGATTTTGTTTTTCTGAGTTGAATCTTTAGTTGCTCATTTGGTTTATTCTGTAACAGTACCTCAAAGGGTTATTCTTAGGGAACTCAGCATTGGATTCAAAGAGCTCTCTGGTGGGGTACTTCTCTTTTCATACATTTTCTTTTTGACAACCAAAGAAACACTTGAGGGCCAGCGGCGCACAGTCGAAACACGATGCATCAAGGGCCCGCCACTCTACCCTTTTGGCTAAAGTAACATCCCTTTGTCCATGACAGGGTTCAAACTCGTGACGTGCATCATAACCCACACATCACGCATTGCAATCTTGCGACTAGACCAATGCCCCAGTGGTCTTCTCTTCTCGTTAATTGTACTCTTTCAGTTCCATTTTATTTATCACTCGTCAAGATTCAGATTGAAACACCTCAAAGTATGCCATGGAGATTCTCACATATACTGTTTTGGACTCCTGTTCAAGTCCCTCGAACATCCCCTATTTTTTATAATATTAATTTCTGGGCCAACTTGTGTGCAACATAAGTATTCCAATTGGAACCTGTTAAACTCCTACCCAACACAAGTACTTGGTAAATCTTCCCACCTAAGCTTTGGTGGATGAGAAGCAATCACCTAGTAGTTTTTGTCCAAGCTGAGAATTGAACCCTAGTCTCCAAGGTTTGCATTCACTTTATTGACCACTAAAGTCATACCCTTGGGTGCCATATTACAATCATTACCCATCATCATTTTTTTAGTAATGAAATTATTACCCATCTTTCTCCATTGCTTTACCCATTTATTAAACTTTAATGTCCAAAAAATTTCTAAATGTGTGGCCACAAATCAGGCAATACTTGCAACAATCCACTAGAAGAAATCACACAGCATTTGCAACAATCCACTAAAGACTAGTGAATCCTCCCTTGTCCTACATCAGAAACCTTTGTAAATCAAATGACTATCACTTAAAGCAAGATACCACCTTAACCACAATGAATAACATACCCTTTCCCATTCCTTCGCAAGTCCCCAAACCTACCCAAAGTTAAAGAAATGCGAGATTATATATAACAGACATACTTAACTCTTACATCACCCGTTATTCACATGTCTGATATTGTCCTAAATCCTGTCCTTTTTAAAAAAATAATTAAAATCAGAGAATTGTCACTCTACCAACTAGTTTGCAACTTTTTCTGCTTTTGCAACTTTTTCTGCATCTGCATCTTTTTCCTTCAGTGTATAGCAGAACTTTTAAGAGAACATGAGTTACAATTCTAAAGTACAAAAGTTGTTCTAGGGTGACTTCCTCCTCACTGTATCCTCTATTTTGTGCTACTTGGCCTCTCTATCATTTTTGATCAAATTTTAACCTTGTATAATCATATGCATTCTACAACATGCTTATCAACCAAAAAAAACATACACATTCTATAATACTCATCTTACACATATTGCGGATATGTTAGTTCTACAGGTCCAACATTCACTTCCTTAGAATATTACCTCAACAAGTATAGCATAATATCAAAGTTGATCCAACCAACTAAATGAACTAACCTCAAAATACTAGAAGTGCTTAAAGGGATCAAACGGATGTCCAAAAGAAAACAAAAATATTATTGAACACATTACAAAGCTCAGCGAGTATTATTGAAGGCACCATTCTTTCCAGTGCCCTCAGTATACTTCCTCATACCTTTCGGGGCATTACCTAGTAAATAGACTTGAAAAGGGATGAATTTTAAAGTAGCATGTCATAAGAAACAAGAGATATCTCTCGAGAATTAAAAACAGAAAAGCGTATCCAAAGTAAAAAATTACAGAATTATTAACTATTAATCTAGAAGTCAAATCAAAATACCTTAGAAGTCAACTCCTTTGTCCCCACTTGAACCACACTTGCAGCTGACTGTGCTGCCGAGGCAGCTATCATAGATAACCTACCAAATCCCTACACATTCCAAACAGTAACTCCATCAGCTATCAATAAGTAAGCCTATCACAGAACAACAGAACAGCTACAATCAGTTTACTCTTACATAACCCTTCCTACATCCCAATTTATATGGCACTCGGTCCGTTTTGGAATATCTCAAAATGTTCGACAAATTTTATACAGCTTTCACGTTCAAATTCAGTAACTACTCACATTTTTTGTTCAGCTATCACTAACATAATATATAAGCTAAATTAACATATCAAATATGTGTCCAATCAAATAATGTCATGTAAAATGCAAGGGAAGGCGTACAACCTGAGTAACAGCAGAAAGAACATCCCCTTGCTGATTAATGGTATTCCTACTAGGCACGGGAGTAGGACTTGATCCGAACCCCACATACTTCCCTCCTTGAGAGGGCGGAAGCCCATCAGGCCGAGACTCATTCTCAGTCATTTTCCTCGCAAAAAAGCTATCTTTATTAGCAGCTGACGCCTCATACTGCTCCTTAGTAATATCTGCCGTCGATCTTGACCTAGCTGGAGCACTACCCCCACTACCCCCACTCCTAAAATCCCCCACCGTCTGATTTCTCCTCACATTATTCTTACCACTACCACTAAATCCTCCATCATCATTATTATCCCAACTATCCCAACTGCCGCCGCCGCCCCCACTTGCGCCGCGGCTCAATGGTGGTCTACTGCTAGCATTATTACTAGTGGGCCCATTTAGAGATTCTTTAACGACAGGTGGGTCCCGCCAGGGTTTACCTTCAGCTAGGGATTGAATCCTATCACGATAAACAGAAGCAGCTTTTGTATTGTATTTAGTTACAATATCAGTTTCTTTAGGGACTCCATATTGGGCCATGAATTTGTTTAAACTGTCGTTACCTCCGAGCTCCATTTTTCGGATCTGGATCTCGGACCATGAGTCCATGGTAACGGATCGGACAAACGAGATATGAACTCCGAGCCCACGGTGTTTGCCGGAGCATTCTAAGCACATGAAAACGCCGTAGGAAACAGAAGCCCATTGAGGATTCTTTTGGGAGCAATCGACGCAGATTTTGTTACCGGGTTGGGCTTGAAGATCTCGGAGACGGCGTGATGATGACATTTTTGACCCGGATCCGATTCGGATGTGACTCTAAATCGGACTGCGATGGGATCGGAGGACTGAATATAGAGGGATCTGATTAGAGGAAATTGATCGGCCGGAGAAATTGTGAGGTGGAGGTGGAACGAAGGTGTTAAAAGGAGGAGGAGATGGCCGACACCGTCAGAAAGGGAATGAGTTGGATAACGGTGGATTACAAATAGATCCTCTCTTTTTTTTGGGTCATTGGGTTTTATTAATAATTTATTTATTTTTCCTTTTCATGAGTTTACAGATATTTTTTTTTCTTTTTTGTCACATGGGAACATGGAGTATGAAGATCCCAAAATATATATATATATATATATATATATATATATATATATATATATATATATGTTTAACTCGAAATACGAGTAACAATTAAATTTGTAATGTAGTTATAAGGATATACGATCAAATTCAATATTAATTAGTAAATAGGAAAGCAAATAAATGAATTAAACGATTTATATGAATCAAACACGTATAATTGCAAACCGTCGATCTCGATCTGGGTTAGATTCGAGAATAATTTGCCAAGAACAGTAAGAATAGCAATAATAATGCGAACAACTCAAATACAGAGAATTAACAGTAAATAAAAGAGTTTTGTATTCAGCAGCGTGAGTAAGAACTAGAGCGTTGTGATAATTGTGATAATGGATGTGTACAAGTGAATAGAGTTCCTCTTTATATAGTAGAGTAATCCTAAATAAGAAATGATTCTAATTGCGGAAGTAAAATACATGATTGGCATTGTTAACCGTTAATAGCTCTACCGGCTCCGAGATTCTCGCCGGGATTGATGATTGAGCGCGGATATATCGTGACTCGGTTACTGTGGTGTCGATCTAGTCTGACCCCAATCCATCAGTCTACACATTCCTCAGGCTTACTTCGATGCGTACTTGCTTTGGGGGAGGAGTTGCTTTCGAGGTACGCCCTTATAATCGAGCCTCTCGATTTTACCGTACACAGATAGTCCCAACGTTTCTTATAATGGAAGAATAAGAAACTATTTGAATCCTGATCTCCCGATGCCTTGGTTGAGAAGTCATTTTCGTGATGTAAGCGTTAGATGTGGCTGGAATGTCCCGTCGGCTCGGTTCCCAAGAATCATTAATGCTTGTCAGTCGTTGGTCGGCCACTAGCGACGTTGAACTGTCATTTGAAATCTTTAAATACCAGTTTCCTCATTGATTTCAAACTTTACTCTGCTTCAAACTTCTCTCTTGCTTTGATCAAATCTTTCGTCGTTCAAACCTTTCTTGCTTCCATATATTCCTTCGCTAGTCATATTCTTGCTTTCTACCTTTCTTGTCTACCACCATGGCTAAGACCTCCAAAGTAGTGCCCCAGAAGGAAAGAGCATCCTCCTCAAAGTTGGTTGGTGACAAGACGCCGGTGGAGCCACGCCTGGAGGAGTGTGTTCCCGGGCCATGCGAATTGACCTCTGAATTTAAGGTGGATAGACCCATTTCAGTTCCTGGCCGGTGTGAACCCATGTCCCGTTACATTTGCTCGATATCTGAGAACGATCTCAAGCGAGTAAAAAGGGAATGCAATTGGGAAGACAAAGAAGTGGTGGCTCATTCGCCTGATGAGGATATCACCACTCACGTGAAAGGGTTTTTGAGTGTCTACATTTACCCTTTCACATTGGGGCCCGTGGACCCGATTTTTGCCGCCAGTATAGAGTGACTTTGGGGCAGATTCACCCCTCTTTTTGGCACATAGTGATCTTGCTCAGATTTTTCTCAAGCAAAATCGAGGGAATGCCTTTCACCCTCGATCATTTAATCAGGTTGTATAGCCCTCGGCTCTATAGGGGTGGCTTGATAAATCTCCAGCACCGGGCTACTAAAACAGTATTTTCGAGCATAGATGAAGATAAGGAGCGGGGCTGGATAGGTAGATTAGTCCGAGTTAAGACCTACTATTTGATTCCTATCGAGAAGATGCCATTCCCCGAGAATAAAATATGAAACGTAAGTCTGTTTGTCGTCAGAGTTTGATTTCTTGTTCGATAAATTTCCTTCTTTGATCCGAGTTCCATTTCGTGGTGCAGCTTCTCCTTGGTTCCCTGGTGCTGTCCCAGACCTCGAAGACTGGGTCCACCAACTAGCCTCCACTTCCTCATTCTCCAAACGTTGCTGGCGAGATTTGGCCAAGGGCCGATGGGAAGCTAAGAATCATGGTGAGCTCCTCTGACTATGAGCCAACGCTCTTCCGTATGAGTACCGATTTTTAACCCTTTATTTCCGTGCAGGTCTCGGAGAGAGCGTAGCCATGAGGCTGCCCCCACCTGGTGAAGGGGAAGTTTTACAACCTCCTAAGGAGAGGAAAAGACGAAGGGTTTCATCCTCCGACGCTCCGAAACCCAAGAAAAGCAAGGCCCGAAAATCAAAGGTCGATACCGTCGTTTTGCCTGTCAACGCACAAGATGACGATGACGACTGCATTTTGGTAGCCCACGAGGGACGGAGTACTGCTGATACCGAGGTTTTCGAGCCGGCAGTGAATCAGTTGATTTGTTCCCAAGTTGGGAGAATCTCGGATGAAGACGTTCGTGAAGTCCCCAAGCCATCAATTGGTAAGGAAATTCCCTGTCGTGCTGAAAAATCGGTGGATGCCCCTAAGGGGTCTAGCTCCGAGGCCCCTAGAAGAGAGGAGTGCACCCCGAGCGATTCGTTCGGGGCAATAAATATAGATGATTCATCGCTCAACCCTTCATTTTCCAAGGGGCTGTTCCGAGATGCTCAGGTTATGAAAATCCTAGATGCGGATATAGGCCATGAAGGGGGCGACATGTTTTAGGACTACTTCGACGGGCTCGAAGACGTCCCCGAGCCGGATGCATCGTTTGTTTTCAACGAAGCTCAACGCCTTTTGAAGCGGGTAAGTATTTTCCTTTTTTCTTTTTGCTTGTGCCCGTTTCTAATTTGATATTAACCCCTTTGTTTGTGATCAGGCTTTGGTGCTTCATCGAGAGGCGTCCTTCAAATCTAGGACGGAACTGACCCAATGTGAGGCCGAGCTCAAAAGGCTCACAAAGGAGAGGAACGACTTGAAACTCCTTTACGTTCGAAAGGAGGAGGAAATTGTTGTTTAAGGGTTGCTCGCCTTTTGAATAGAAGGAAGTGGGAGAGCAGAGGTTATTTCGGTAAACCGATGCATGAGTTGAGGCTCCCATGTCCTACTGACCCTCCGAAAAAGTAAGGGCTCATAGGGAGTCAGACGGGGACCGCTTATGCCAATACATTATTAAAAGTACTCGATGGGCAGGAAGTCCGGTTGGATTCAAAGTATGGAAGACTTTTTACGAAGAAAAAGAATGTTCTAGTTGTTATGATAGCAAATGAACTACCAGAGTGCGTTGCTGCAAATGGGCCTTTCCACGAGTGATTCATGGTCTTACACTTCCGTGAAAGGGTAAATGATCTCCAAGAAGAGAGGGTAGTATTTGAGCAGAACTTACGAGGGCTCGTCAAGACCACAACGAGCTCCTCGAGAGGGTAAGATAATTCCTTGAAACCTAGTAATATATCGATTCCAATTTTGTGATGGATCTTTTGGTTCCGCAGTATCAGTAGAAGGCCGGATTGATGATGCATCTCTAAGAAAAGGCCAAGGTGAAGGAGGCCGAGACTCTAGGGTGGATGCAGAACATGGAGCGCCTCGCCTTAGAGAAGGATGATCATCGGGCCCAATTAACTTTAGTTGAGCGCCAGCTCTGAAGTGCGGAGGAAGAAAATCTAGCCCAGCCCGTAGGACCGAGGAAGTTGAAGCCATTCTTGCTAAGGCTAAAGCCGAATCGGAGGCGCTTGCGGCCTCTTACAAAACTGATGCCGAGGTCGCCAATCTTCGGGCGCAAGAAATTTCTGCTTCTGTTGAGGCCATATTCTCTAGTGTTGTTTCTCATGCCAGGCAGCGATCTCGCAGAGAGGCTCTCAAAGAGATACATGCTCGTGGCTTTGACCTTTCTACAGAAATCGAGAAAATGAAAGCTTCGGAAGATGAGGTCGCTGCTTTGCTCTCCGATGACGAGGGTTCTGTTAGTGGATCCGATGGTGAAGACTCTGATGGAGATGCATCTGCCTAAGTTTATTCGGGAGTGAGACGGTGTCGAGGGGGCTAGCCCCGATAACAACTAAGTTGTAGCTTTTTCTTTCTTTCCTTTTGTAAGGCCCTGGTTGGACCCTTTTGTACATATCTTTTTGGTGCAATGAAAAATAGTTCATGATGTCTCTTTGTTCTTGTATGTTTTAATTGTCTCCACTGACGCATTCTTTTAGCTTAGTTTGCGATCGAAATAAACCCTTAGGCGTTTATTTTTTCGGGGCAAATCCCCGAGTTACGAAGGCAAGTTCCCGACTCCGAAGCTAATTTGGGATTTTTTTCTCGAGGACTGCATGCCTCGAACTGATATACGAGTTATCCTCATTGACCAAGCTCGAATTATTTTATAGGATAGGGTAGGCCCTTAGGTTGTATCAACGATTATTAAGTTCTCGAGCTTGAATTGTTTGTTTAAGCTCGCAACAACCAGACCCTTAGGTTTGAATCGAATGATAGCGTGGTCTCGATTTTTTTAATTGTATTGACCTTTCGGCTCATGAGATCGGCCCTTAGGCTTTTTTATATCGGCCCTTAGGCTCTTTTAGGTTGGGCCCATTTGGCCTCTAAAAGCGACTATAGTTTTTTCCACTCCGGCTAAAAGACTTGTGAAAATTTCTTATGCCTTGGCATATATTTTTTATACTCGTTGGGTTTTTTGAGGGTTCGGTGGTCGAAACCTAAGTTATCTTAACTTGTTTGTGTTGAGATGATTTAACATATCGAAGGCTGATGTTATCGAAGCCTTTGAATTATTTGGGGGTTGATTTTATCGAAGCCCTTATTTACTTTGCCGAGGGTAGCCTTATTTAACCGATTTTTCAAAGTATTTGAAGGCCCTTAGTTTATGGCGGAAGTCGGACGTCTCCGAGCCGCGTAATTTTGGTCGTAGCTTTTTTATATGACCGTAGTCTTTAATATGGCCGTAGCCTTCGAGTATGTCTCTTGGACTTGCGATAACATTTCAAATTTGTTCGAAATGTTAGTCCCCGAGTGTGATGGCCTTGTCCTGTATGTCGGGGGTGCCTCTTTGAGGTCTTATAACTTCGAACTTTAGCTACCTCGAGTAAGTAGTCCCTGAGTGTTCAAGGTACGTTAATGTTCGGCCTTTGGGCCGTTCTTCATGAGTGTTAGTTTTGCGCAATAGATCATAAGTATACGACTTGTATAATAGGAATCTTACTTCCAACACGAGATGTTTGGGAAAAAGAGAGAACTTCTTTATATTCTTCATACATGCGTACATGTTTTGCTATCTGGGCTCGTCTATTCTACATGGACACAGTTCATTCGACCGTTTGGCCCATTACAAAAAAATTCCTATCGAGACCCATTTACATAACATCCGAGGGTGATGCCCCCCAATATTCGAGGTTGATTCCAAAGAAGCCTTGGATACTGTTGAATTATCTCCAGGTAGCATATAGTTGTTGCCTCATTAAAAACCTCGTCGGAAAAACCCATTTGGGATAAAAACCGGTCTAAGGGAAAAAAGTGCAACGCATACTTTAAAACATGAGGTCTCGACTTCTTTGGTTGGGTACCTGCAATAAGTTAGTTTCTCATATTTAAGCAAACGAAAAGGAAAAGGTCCATAACTTATCAATAATATCGCTTGAGAAGTGATATGTTCCAATTGTTTGACAATGGATCACCGTCCATTGTTCTAAGCTTGTATGACCCTTTACCGACTATGTCGAGAATTAGATAGGGTCCTTCCCAGTTAGGACCGAGTTTTCTTCGTTAGGGTCTCGAGTATTGATTGTGATTTTCCTTAAGACCAAGTCCCCGACTACGAAGTGTCGAAGATTGGTTCTTCTGTTGTAGTATCTCTCAATTCGTTGTTTTTGGGCGGCCATTTGAACAAGCGCCGCTTCTCATCTCTCATCCAATAATTCGAGGCTAATATTCATTGCCTCACAGTTTGATTCTTCTGTTGCATGTCAAAATCTGGGTTGGGCTCTCCGACTTCGACGGGTATTAAGGCTTTGGATCCGTAGACCAAAGAAAACGGTGTTGCCCCGGTGCTAGATTTCGATGTCGTTCTATATGCGCATAGAACCTCGGGAAACTTTTCTATCCACTTCCCTTTGGATTCGTTTAGACTTCTCTTCAAGTTTTGGATGATAGTTTTGTTTGTTGATTCGGCATGTCCGTTTCCACTAGGGTGGTATGACGTCGATAATATCCTCTTTATTTTGTGGTCTTCGAGGAATTTTGTTACCTTACTTCCGATAAACTGTTTGCCATTATCACACACTATCTCAGCGGGTATCCCGAATCGACATGCAATATGATCCCATATGAAATCGATCAACTCTTTTTCCCTAACTTTTTCGAAGGCCTGCGCTTTAACCCATTTAGAGAAATAGTCAGTCATAAACAATATGAATATAGCTTTACCTGGGGCCGATGGTAGAGGTACGACGATGTCCATCCCCATTTCATGAATGGCCACGCGGATAGGATCAAGTGAAGCTGTTCACCGGGCTGATGAATCATCGGTGCGAACCTTTGACATTTATCGCATTTTTGAAAAAACTCCTTAGCGTCCTTCTCCATGCTATCCCAATAGTATCCTGCTCTGATGACTTTTCGAACTAGTGACTCGGCGACAGAATGGTTTCCACAAGTGCCTTCATGGATTTCCCGTAACACATAATCGGTATTTCCCGTCCCTAGGCACACGGCCAATGGACCATCGAACGCATTTCTGTATAATATTCTGTCCTCGTCCAATGTGAACCGATCTGCCTTAGTTCGTAGGGTCCTTGATTCCTTGCGGTCCAAGGGTAGCTTCCCATTTTTTAAATATTCAACATACTTGTTTCTCCAATCCCAGGTTAAGTTTGTGGAATTTATTTCAGCGTGCCCTTCCTCGATTACAAACCTCGAGAGTTGGACGACAGTCCCCGAGTTAATTTCATATTCGTCGATCGATGATCCCAAGTTGACAAGTGCATCGGCCTCGGTATTCTATTCCCGAGGTACATGTTGCAGAGTCCATTCTTCGAAGTGGTGCAAAGTGATTTGCAACTTGTCTAAATATCTTTTCATCCTATCTTCTCGTACTTCGAAAGTGTCGTTTACCTGGTTAACTACTAGTAGGGAGTCTCATTTAGCTTCAATGACTTCCGCTCCCAAGTTCTTTGCTAATTCAAGACCTGCAATTATAGCCTCATACTCGGCCTCGTTGTTAGTCAGCTTAACAATTTTAATTGATTGTCTAACAATATTGCCCGTAGGCGGCTTAAAACAATACCAAGTTTGGACCCTTTCACGTCCGAGGCTCCGTCAAAGAGGGTCCATACCCCCGAGGAGGTTCCCGATTTCAGTAGTAGTTCCTTTTCTACTTCGGGTACGAGGGTTGGCGAAATATCTGCCACGAAGTCTGCTAATATTTGGGACTTGATGGTCGTTAGGGGCTGATACTCAATATCGTACCCGTCAAGTTCGACGGCCCATTTGGTCAGTTGTCATGCCCCAACCTCGGGGAGCGCGACCGGCACTCAACCGAGTGAACCCAGTCGAGCAAGCCTATTAAACCTTTCCTACCCGACTCATTCATAATCCGAAAAGAGAACGCATCACCATTTGTTAAATAGGGGAGATATCAGTTATATAAATATATAAATGTTTCTAGTTCATTTTTCCTTGTATACATTATGCCATAGTTAAGTTCCTAAAAGCACATACAGTTTACAATTTAGTGGAAAAGAGTTTCAAAATACAACTTGATCCAATGACCACCCCGACACCCATACATGACCCACATAAACATCTACGGAGCCTCTAAAGATACAAAAGACAATCCTGACAATGCCGGTAACAAGGACCCGGTCATACCTCAAAATATGGTAACTTATACAAAAGTAGGACTACATGACCAAAAGGAGAAATGAGGCTCACCAAGACTGTTGTGATGAGTATGAGGGAGAGCACCACTATCTGCGATCAACTCTATCTGTGATGGAACCACCTACATCTATTCAAAGATGTAGCGTCCCCCGTAAAAGGGACATTAGTACTGTCGAATAGTAATAGTATGTAAAGGCAAACACTAATCTTAGTAGAATGAACAGTGAAACAAAGAGAAGGCAGTCATAATAATCAATAAGTGCTTCAAAGAAACACCAAGTAAGGATCACATAGTTTCCGAGTCAATCTTTCCATCTTTTTAGGTTAAAAATCTTTAGTGCCAAGTGCCACAACTCACAATGCCACCATGTTTTTACACGGAGTCCGGTCTCAGCCCGACCAGCTAAGCCATCCCAAGTGATACATATCCAAATCTATAATGATAATCAGAAATCCAACATAAGTGCCACAATGTGTACGACATGGTATCCGATCTTGACCTAAACGGCTAAGCCATCTCACTTGAGACATAACCTCTTTCAATTGTTCACTCAATTCACATTTCTTTCCTATCTTTCATTACATGGCACAAACAACCTCGTTTATTAAGTGGTTCTTGGCACTTGGACGCATTTTACACTTCAAGTCTTTCCCTTTTTATTTGTTTGAATAACATCATCATCCATGTCGATAAGTACTATCACATAAGGCATTGCACACATAAGGGAAAGGTCTTGGAGATCATAATCACGTTCTCAAATAGCATGATTTCATGGTAAACATTTAGAACAATTCCGGAACATAAATCTTTCATCCTAGCACATTAAGGTAATCAATTCTAGTATGATCAAGTTGGAACTTACACCAATTATTCGGACACCAAGAGTTCAATTCTAAGAAGAAGAGAGTTAGACATACATATCTTAATTGAGTCTTTCCCTAATTCCTACGACAAGTTCCGGAACCTTTAGCACCTTCAATCTATTTAACAATGTATCACAATTGAAATCATAATTAGGAATTCGATTATAGCCCTAGCTCACTTGAGCATTATATCAAACATTACAAGTTTGCAAAGGTCCCATGGCCCCTTTTTAGTGGAAGATTACCCCAACCCATTCCCCATTCTTTCATATCTTTGTTTTAACATTCCCTCACATATTTTTGGATCCCATGCATGCAAGGTACCCACCCTTATCCCCATGAATTACCTCACTAATGGCCAATTATAGCTATAATACGGAATTAAGAGCTTGGGTGGTAGAAGCTTTCCTCTTGGAAAGGAGACCTAAGTGTCTTTCTTGTTAATCTTCAATATGTTTCGGCAAGGATTTGAAGAAAAAAATGACGAAGACCCTTCCCCTCTCTTTGATCCTTTTCTCTCACTTTAATTATCAGAGAAATATGCTGAAAATAGACTAAGTGGGATGTTTTAATGAAATGGGGGTCGGGTTTTAAATTAATAAAATGGGTGCCCCAACACAGGTTTGCGGTCGCATATGTTATGCGGTCCGCAAAGTGACCGCAGAAATAGCCTCCAGAAAATTGAATTTTCTGACTGTGTACGCGACCAGTATGCGGTCCGCATACCTGTTCTGCGGTAGCATAACGCACCGCAGAACTCCCCTTCGCAAAAGTTCAAGGCAGATATGTGATCAACATGCGGCCCGCAAATCGATTATGCTATCGCATAATTGGGCCGCATAACTGGCCTCAAAATTGGCCAATTTTCTGCTTCACTCTACAGCCATTATGTTGTCCGCAGAGTGATTATACCGCAGCATAATGGGCCGAAGAAACACATTCTTTTGTGAAACATTTTTCTCTAAGTCCTTAGGGTACTGTTCAACCCAAAAAGTCCGAACTCGCCGCGAAGAATTTCTACTATAATAACGCAGGAATCTAACTTGGCACCACGAAATCCCGAGTTTTGGTTAAGAATTTTACGGGTCCTTACATCCTCCCCCACCTAAGATCATTCTTCCTCGAATGAGGATCAAGGTTCACTTAGGTTCAGTTATACCACATACCATCAGTTAGAACTTGGGATCCAGGCTCAACCGATGAGTAGTGATCACGGGTGGGATTCCTGTCATATCTACATGAGACCACGCAAAGCAATCCATGTTATCAATAAGAAATTAAATGAATTTTTTTCTGAGCTCGGGGGTTAACCCTTTTCCTAGGTATACCTTGCTTTCGGGTAGATACTCGATGAGTATCACCTGTTCCAGCTCTTCGACAGTTGACTTAGTTGTATACGATTCTTCGGGAGCGACGAAAGTTCGAGTAGTGAGAAAATCCTTTTCGTCATCTCCGATTACTTGTTTATCTTCTTCGGCCGAGGCTAGGGACAGTGATTGTTATTTGGCTGCTTGCTTATCTTTGATGCTCGATTTTTCTCAGGTCAAGGATGCTGGTGTCGGTGTCACCTCGTCGACTACAAACATCTCTTTTGCAGCGTGTTGCTCCCCGTAAACTATTTTGACCCCATCCTCTATTGGGAACTTCATCATCTGGTGAAGGGTCGATGGCACTTCCCTCATGTTATGGATCCACGGCCTCCTGAGCAGTGCGTTATACCTTATGTCACCTTCGATGACGTGAAACTTCATGTCCTGGATGGTCCCGACTACGTTTACTAGTAGGATTATTTCTCCCTTAGTTGTTTCTCTAGCGATGTTGAATTCGTTCAACACCCAAGATGCAGGCACAATTTGATCAAGTAGGCTGAGCTGTTCTACGACCCTAGACCTAATTATGTTTGTCGAGCTACGTGGATCCACAAGAACACGTTTAACTTGAACTTTATTTAATAAGATAGAAATTACCAGAGCATCATTTTGCGGGTGGAAAAAGGTCTTCTGCCTCCTCGTCGTTGAATGTAAGGGTGCCTTCGGGCATGTAATCTTGGGTCCGCTTCTCCCTCGTAATTGACTCTTTGGTGCGTTTGAAAAAAGGCCCCTACGGGATGTCGACTCCACCGACGATCATGTGGATAACATGCTGAGTTTTTCTTTCTCATTCTTTTTGTTAGCGTCTCTATCCCTGAAGTGATTCTTGGCTCTGTCGGTGAGGAATTCTCTAAGATGACCCTCGTTTAATAACCAAGCTACTTCTTCTCTCAACTGTTTGTAGTCTTCGATCATGTGGCCATGTGTGTCATGGTACTTACACATCAAGTTAGGATTCCTCTGAGAAAGATCGGTCTGTATCGGCCTCGGCCACCTAGTGTCTTTATTCCTTCCATTGGCCGATACGATGCCCGAGGCATCTACGCTGAAATTATACTCTGACAATCGAGGTGCTTCTGTGGGATCCGCATACTTCTCGAATCCAGTATTGCTCATGAGTCAACGAGGATTATGTCCTCGATAAACCCTTCGATCATTGCGGGTGGAATTACGTCCCGCATGGTTGTTTCTTCTATCTGCGGCGTACGACTGATATCGATCTTTGGTTGGTCTCGATTCTCTGTCAAAATCCCTTTGGTTCTTACTTGCCGACCGACTCAGGTGTACTGAACCCGGGGGGGCTCCTAGTTGGTCATCCTCAACTGTAATCTTCGACTAGTACCGGTTATGAACATTCGCCCAAGTCACAGCCGGGTATTCTATCAAATTTTGTTTCAGTTGGCGTGATGCGATCGAGCTCCTCTCATTTAGTCCTTGTGTGAAAACCTGAACAGCCTAGTCGTCGGTAACCGGTGGCAACTTCATGCGTTCCATTTGGACTCGAGATAAAAATTCTCATAGCATCTCGTTTTCCCTCTGCTTTACCTTGAAGAGGTTTGATTTTCTTGTTGCAACTTTTATAGCTCCCGCATGCGCCTTTACAATTGAGTCTGCCAATATGGCGAACATATCGACAGAGTTCGGAGGAAAGTTGTGATACCAAATCATGGCTCCTTTGGATAGGGTCTCCCGAATTTCTTCAGCAGGACTGACTCGATTTCATCATCTTCCAAATCATTTCCTTTAATAACGCATGTATACGAGGTAACATGATCATTGGGGTCCAATGTTCCGTTGTATTTTGGTATATCGGGCACCCTGAATTTCTTCAGTATGGTCTTTGGAGACGCACTAGGAGGAAATGGTTTTTGTACAAATTTCTTGGAGTCCATTCCCTTTAAGATTGGTGGTTCCCCCCGAATCTGATCAACTCATGAGTTATAGATTTCTACCTTCTTATCATTGGCTTCAATCTTCTTCTCCCCCGATTCTATCCTCTTAGTAAGCTCCTCGAGCATTCTCATTATAGCAGGGTCGGTCGTCGAAGTATAGTCACCTTATCTTTCAGGCACCGGCTCGGTATGGTGAGTAGCCTCTTGCTCGACCCTAGTCGGAGCCTGGTGCTCATTTTGCAATTGGGAAATAGCGTTATATTGGGCTTGCAACATTTCAAATATGACTTGGAGACTAACACCTTCGTCTCATCTCCCTTGAGTACCTAGACCGTCGGCCCAACCTTCTCTGCGTACGCTTCCATCAGGGTCCCTGCCTAAATCTGCATTCAAAGTAATGTGTGAACCGACGTCGACTAGGTTAGCGGGTGGTGCTCCTCCGATACCAACTTGTGGGACCTCGACTCTTGGAGCGACAACATTCTCGTTCTCCCTGTGAATTCCCAGGTCGTTGTCACCATGTGTAGCTGTGTTTTGTGAGTTTGACATGATTTATCCTGAAAGCAAAATTCTTGACAAGAAACAAGCATAAAATAGTGTGTTATACCAGAATTAACACTGAAAAATCACTATTATCCTTAGGCCCACGGTGGACGCCAAACTGTTTACCTCGAAATACGAGTAATAATTAAATATGTAATGTGGTTATAAGGATATGCGATTCAATTCAATGTTAATTGATAAATAGTAAAGCAAATAAATGAATTAAAAAATTTATATGAATCAAACCCGTATAATTGCAAACCGTCGACCTTGATCTGTGTTAGATTCGAGAATAATTTGTCAAGAATAGTAAGAATAGCAATAATAATGCGAACAACTCAAATACAGAGAATTAACAGTAAATAAATGAGCTTTGTATTCAATAGTGTGAGTAAGAACTAGAGCGTTGTGATAATTGTGATAATGGATGCGTACAAATGAATAGGGTTCCTCTTTGTATAGTAGAGGAATCCTAAATAATGAATGATTCTAATTGCGGAAGTAAAATACATGATTGGCATTGTTAACCGCTAATAGCTCTACCGGCTCCGAGATTCTCCTCTGGATTGATGATTGAGCGCGAATATTTCGTGATTCGGTTACTGTGGTGTTGATCTAGTCTGACCCCAATCCATCGGTCTACACATTCCTCGAGCCTGGGCTTACTTCGATGCGTACTTGCTTTCGGGGAGGACTTGCTTTTGAGGTACGCCTTCGAGCCCTTATAATCGAGCCTCTCGATTATATATATATATATATATATATATATATATATATATATATATATATATATATATATATATATATATATATATATATATATATATATATATATATA